>ML818472.1:38771-92627 GCA_009831015.1 Picea engelmannii | reverse complement strand
GGGCATGGGTTATGACGATTTATATTTCTTTATATATTGTTTAACATGTGAATGTTTATTGTTATATTTTTTAATTTATATATGATATAGAAGTGCATATTTGCTGCACATGTAGGGCATGGGTTATGACGATTTATATTTCTTTATATATTGTTTAACATGTGAATGTTTATGTTATTGTTGTTTATGGAATTGTTACATAGTGTTTATATTGTTAGTTTTACATAATCGTTGGAGATCTAGACCATGGTAGGTATTAAGTGTTTTTTGTTAGATAATTTGTTCGAGTAGTTGTATTATGAGTTCTTTTAGCTGTTATAGTTGCTATTTTGTTAAGTAATTTCAACATTAATCGTATGGGTTTTAGTGCAAAGCTAGAAATGTCTATCTTGTTAAATAACTTCAACAGTAATCATATGGGTTTTAGTGCAAAGCTAGAAATGTTGTGCATGTTGAGGGACACTCAATGCAACTGACATAATGAGGATTGAGCACACATATTTGCTAAGACATAGTTGTTGCGTGTTGTATGAGACAAGTTGTGTGCACTAGGAAAACATAGTGGCACTTAGCACAAGACTAGTCGTGTGCGCTGTTAGTTTCAATGAGTTACTTTTTTTGAAGAAAGAATTGATATCAGAGCTTTATATAGTGAAGTTGTGGTTATAGAGGCTTTACAATGTGATGATGAGACTTTGCTAGGAGGTTGGATATGTCACAACGTGGTATCAGAGCTTGAATTTTGATGTGACATGGCCTTTGAGCAGAGTTGGGGACGTTACAAAGTGGTATCCGAGATCAAATTTTGATGTGACATGGCCTTTGAGTAGAGTTGGGGACGTTACATAATGCATATTATCCATTGTTTCATATGAAGTTTTTACATTTAATGTACTAGGCATTTAAGTAAGAATCATGGGTTGAAGTCAGCTAATGGTAAGGATCATGGGTTGAAGTCAGCTAATGAATCATGATGCTTGGAAGTTATGCTCTTTGCCTTGTTTCACCTTGGTGGCCATTGTATGTATTCTAGTAAAGTTTTTTCACCCTTGGGGAGAGGGGAACTACTAGGAGGCCTTGATGAGTGTAACGTATCCATGCTCTTCCATACTTCACACTTTCCATCTATTTTCCTTTCATTTTATATTTTTTGGGATTGGTTGTTACATGTATCACAAAAAGTTTTGTATTTCATTATCTTATGAGAAGAAGGGGCTTGGATGCTCGAGGTTGATGCCACTGTAAAAAAATAGAAAAAGCATGTTATAAATTCAAAATGAAAATTAAAAATAAAAGGGATATGAATGATAAATCAAAAGTCAAGTAAGCTTGAGCTATGCCCCCTTGTTATGAGGCCATCACCCCATGTCCTAATGCAATGAATGGATATTTAAAAAAGGTCTTAATTGAATTATCAAGACCTCTAATGTAATGAAATGCATAAACCTAAAAAAGGGGTTTGCAAAAAAAATCAATAAATATCAAAAGTTAAGATAATGGTTAGTGTCGAGGAAAGGGTAACTCAATGAATGAAGTGGTCCCTCTACAAAAGTGTTCATGGAGATGAACATCATACATGGCCTTGCATGTCAAAGACACCATGACCACGAATTAAAACCTAGGTCATACCATTCATTCACACTTACACCTTGATGGGTTTCTTGGGAAATGCTCCTCTACTTGGGTACTACCATGCCTAATAGTGTTCTATGATGCTCCTCCCATACCTAAACTTGGGAATTTTCTTAAATTCATAGGTTAATGTGAATTTTGAAGAAGATACCTAATGTGATCTATTTACGTGGCTTTTACATTAAATATGATTCACTTTTTTATGCTACAATGAATCTTGTATGCATAATGGTTGGTCTCATTTGATTATTTGAGCCCATGCTTAATGATGATGCATAATTAGACATGGTCCTTTGGAGGGCATTGATGATGCTTCTCCCACACTTCATGGATGATGTTACACACCCTTTGTATGACATTAGACTTGATGATGGAAGTTGGAGCTTTGATGATGAGTGTTGGAACATATGATGACTTGGAAAACTTATTGATATGATCCATTATACTTTGGACCATGAATGTTGCCCCTTGGAGATAGTACGTTGCACATATGAGCTTGAAATATCACTTGGAGAGACCATGGAGCCCCTTGATGATGTTGCACCCCCTCGAGGATGTTGAACCATTGGCTTGATGATGGAACACTTGATGGTAATAGTACACCCTTTTGGAGAGGTCATGGAGCCCTTTCCCTTGATCACATATCTTGGCTTCTTGTGCACATCCTTCTCAATGTTGGGGGTTTGATGACCTGGGGTTTGTCAAGAGTTGACCAACAAAACCCCCAAGGTGTTGGCATATCAATCCTCAGTCGAAGACTAAAGAAGGTCTCACCTGAGATGCCATGAGAATCACATAGACCATCTTGTTTTGTGTCAGTGATAAAGGGTTAATTAGACAGGGAATCCATTCGGGCTGACATCCATACATTCCATTGCAATATGCTTAGATATTAACAACATGTAACATTAAAATATACATTCATTGGACACATGATCAACACAAGAAAGGCCACAAATAGTTGCAGATTTCATTTTATTCATTCAACCAATCACACACATAGACCAAGAGACTCATCATTTATCAGAAACAGTGCCTTGCACTCTCATACATTCTCACAGGAGTTTATTACAAGGCACCATTCACTTTCTCTCAAACTCTCCATGTATTACAAAAACTAGACTCACAAACAAACTCTTACAACAACAACGATCGTAATTGCAACAATCAATAAATGACTAACTCCTTCTCTGTCATCACTACTCCCTTTTGTTTCCTTCTTTGCTCTGACTACCGGTATCACACTCTTTTTCCACCCGCATGCAGTCCACGTAGTCTCTTTGGAGTTGTGGTAGTATTAACTAACTTTCCTATGCATCCCTTAACTTCTCCAAGATCTCCCATGCTACCCAAATTAATCATTCAGGAATATTTCACGAAGATATGTTTCTTGATTTCAGTGTGCATGTAGTTCTTGATTTCAGTGTGCATATTAGAACTTTGACTAGCGCACGCCTCATGTCATCCCTTGCGCAGCTGCTGGAGTGCGCACAAAAATGTAGCACACACACAATTGTATTTGTGCACATGTACAATCCTTGTTCCAAAATTTTGGGTGCCAATAGGCCCCCACCACAGTTATTTGGGTCATCCTTGAGCCAATGGCCTCATGGCATGACTGTCGTGAAAGACAGAACCATCTTCATAAGTTCATTCATGAACTCCTTGAATCGATTATCAGATTCATTAAGGGTACCATGAAGTTCCTAGTTTAGCTTAACGACCCCATCCACATCCCCCGTCGTAACTTCAGGAGTTGTTAGGTCCATCGTCTCCATATACCTTATCATAGGGGTGAAGACGAGCTATGCGACCATCAAATGAGTATAAAATATTAGGGCCTTATCAGTTACATCAATGGCTAACTCTGAAATGGTTTGATGCTCCACCCATGTTGCAGTAATTTCCTTAGTCTTTGTTGTGATGACTGTCATTGCAGCTTGGCACTCACCTAGAGGTAGAGAATCCAAGTTTCTCTTTTGTTGGGAGACCTTAGATTTTGCTGCGCGAACCTTGCCATCAATATAACTAAATTATAGGGATTCTGCAAATGGTTCTACAAGGTGAAACAATATTCAACCACTCATAAAAAATCCTTCAATCTGTTTTGGCTGTCCCGGATGGTTGCTTTGGCCATCACAATATTCTTTTGCAACTCCAGATCCTCTGCTTCCGTTTGTTGAAGCTAAGCACAAATGGATGTATTTTGTGATTCCAAAACTTGTAGACAACCCTTTACGATTAAGAGTTTGATAAAGGGGGGGATTTCTCGAGCCTCTTTCGAGGTATTGTCAAAATGTGCTAACCCCTTGGAAACGTACAATGGATAGGTCAATATTTATTGCGTGAAAAGGTTTATGCCGCCTTAATTTTTAGTGTGATGTTGATGGATCCATACATGCGAGAGTATTTTTATTCAAGGGGCACAACACATGACCCCTGCGCACCCCTGCATTGGTTCACCAATTCCTAATCTTCCATGGTAACGCCTAGTGGGTCTCGACATTTTTTCACATGGATCTATTTCCTTGGTTTCCACCATGGAGGATTTTCACTAGTGCCAACTGGAGTTGGGGGCATCTATTGACTAAACACCATTTCCTCAATCCTGTGTAGCTCATATGTTTTCTCAATGGGGGTTAGAAGGATGAAACAGGTGGACGTGCTCTCTATTATAGCGTGGTGATTGTTCATACCCATCCTTATCTCACGAGACTTGCCCACTCGTCTGTTAGGATAATCTTCTCGATAGAGCACACTAAGCTTTCAGATATCTACTTCATGCACCCTGACTCTGCTTGGCTACCCAACATCTTTTACAATAACACATGTATTGATGGATATCTTCCCTCAACCCAAACCTTTCACTTATCGAATCTTCCAGAATTTCCCACTCACGAAGATTCTCTCGATGCACTTCCCACCACTACATGGGTATCCCTATTAACATTGTATCAAGGGCATGTAACCAGTAGAGTATGAGAATATGCTAAATCCATAAAATGAATGTATCCATCTAATCCGTCCCATCGAATTGGTAGGACTTGAATCCCTCTTCGTGCACTTCAATGGTAATTTGGGTGCATCTCCTTGTAGACATTTCATAGAGCTTATGTGGCAGGAAGTACATCTACACAGAGAGAAATAACTGGGGGATCCAATTCATGAAGCACTAGTCAAGGATATACACCATGTGGAGGTAGTAGTTCAACATTCAGGATGTCAGGACATGATCCCACCATACCAGAATTCAAGGGAGAGGCGTCGGATAACCCTGAGAAGTACTTTTTTATCTATGAAAATATTTGGGAAGAAAAATAGATCACAGATGAGGACACTAAAATTGTACAGTTATCTATCACGCTAAGAGACCACACACTAGATTGGTACATGAGATTAGCTGCAAACAGTACACCAGGAACAACCAAAACGATTGGGGATATCAAGAAGCTATTGATAAATGAATTCCAGAAGCCTAGTTCAGAGGATCAATACACGAATGAGATGATAGAGATCAAACAGAAACTGAGAGAATATGTGTGGGATATTGACCAGAGATTTAAATTATTGAAGGGAAAGCTAAAGTATGCCATGACAGACATGCAACATAGGCATCTGTTTGTCAATTCACTGCTACCACATTTGAAATACCCCTTGATACAGTAGAAGTTTCAGACCCTGGCATAGGCTCTACAAGTAGCCCTACAACTAGAAGAGAACCAATATTAGAATATGTATCCAATAATAGAGGATCTGAAGAATTTAACATTTCAATTAAACCAGAACAGGAGTAAGGACAAAGGAGAAGTTGTTTGGTGTACCACATGTAGGACAGAAGGACACCACAAGAACGAAAGCCCAACATTCACGCAATACATGGAAACATGAATGCCAAACCCTTTTACATCAGGAGGACTATGGTGTGATATCTGTAAGACACAAGGGCATGATCCATATCATTGTCCAATGATGTAGAAATACCAGACAGTACCTAAGATTTCATATTGCAACTTTTGCAAGTCATTAGGCCATGATGACAAAGATTATAAGACAATGGAGCTAATGAGGTAAAGAACATCAGACACCTATAGCGTGCAGGCAGAGATGATGACAAGGAAATCTGCCCCAAACATTGTGCCACAACAATATAACACTACGTATCCGTAGTACAATACCGTACAACCACAGTATAATCCCGTGCAGTATAACCAGGTGCCACACTACAATGCACCGCGAGGAGATCGAGCTGGCTACAGAGGTGGATGACAAGGTAGAGGAGGCTTTGGAAGAGGTAGACGACTGGTGGTATGCCATAACTATCAACAACTAGGGTATTATGAAAGAGAAAGTCCACTTCCACCTGCGACATGTATGTGCTATCGCGCATGCGACCATGACATAGAAGACTATCTGACACTATTGGGGAAGATCCAAGAAAAGAGGAATCAAAACAATGAGAATGTTCAATGGATTTCTGCAGAATCAAGGGATGATGGAAGAAATATCAACATAGTTACGCACGGAGGAGCTAAGATAGGAAATGATGCAGCAAGACAAGATACAACACAACACCAATGGGTAAAAAAGAATTTTGAACCACATAATCAGTTTGATGCGCAGAACGAAAAGGGATATTCAAGAAAGACAGACAAGAATTCTTGAATCCAGACATTGCATCTACATCAACTACTCAACATACTCAGGACGTACCAACATACGAGATGCCTTCATCGCTGGATCATACTAATGAAGCACAACCTCTAGGACAAGTAAGTACCATAAAGGCTTTTCTGCAATCTTGTGTTAAGATATTAAATGACCAATCATCTGTTAAAATTTTGAAAAATATTATAGAAAGATGTAACATAGAAGTAGAGGGGAAATTAGAACATAAAAAAATCAATCACCTTCATACAAGAAGGAGGACAAGTAGGGAATTCAGATTAAATGCTAACATTGGAGATTTCAATATGGGGGACATTATACAATATTTAGGCTCTGAGGTGAATGTACTACCCAAGAAGACATGGAAATGTATGGGAGAGCCCACATTAGGATATTCTCTTGTTCAACTGAAACTAGCAAATCAACACAGGGTTCTGCCAATTGGAAGGTTAAAGGGTGTGATAGTAGATTTGGATGGAGTGCGCACTAAAGATGATTTCAAAGTGACAGAAATAGTGGATGGCAAAACACCTTATTCGAGATTTCTTGGCTTGGATTGGGTGATCCAGGTGGATATAGGTGGCCACCCACCTATTCCACTGGCTTGAAAAACAATTTTCCACCTTGGTAGTTTTTTCGACAGTTTTTTGGATTCCAAACTTCCGGGGCTGTTTTGAGGCCCTAAATGACGTTTTTTGGGGATTTGGGTCCCATGTGTTTTCTATAGGCAATGACCTGGGCCAGTCAAAAAAATTTCTTCTCGGTTAGACCTTTCCAACGGGCTATCGTGCACCTAAAACAAAGATCGTATGCAAAATTTACGACCCTGGGAAGTTGATGTACTAACTTACCCAAACAGGGCCCACATGACTTTTGGCACTTCATCTCCTAGGGTTAGATTTTTGGATGTCTAGGGTTTTGAAATTCCTATTTATTGTAAAATGCCTTCAGAGCCTCATTATAACCATCTTCTTGCGAATGCGTGCAACCGTCACATCTCTTCTCAGAGATAAGCCGCCACCATTCCAGCAAGCTTGTTTCCGCTGCATTTTACAGTTTTAGCTTATTTCCTTATTGAATAGAAAACCAGTTTTACTGTATCTCTATTAGATTCTGTGTAAGCATCTTTTAATAATCTGTATTCATTTCGTTCTACTCGTAAAATCCGAATTAGTGGTATCAGAGCGGTCTTCTCCTTGTCGTCTTAATGCATGTCCCCAACGAGGTCAGGGTACAAAGAATTGGGTCTCGAGCTTGTTTCTCTTGAGGACAAAATCTCTCGCATGCCCAAGCGACCTATCATGGCAGGAGAAAATAAAGATGACGGGACATGAGATCCTTTCTAAATGTTGCTTGAGGAATCCCTCATGCAATAGAGGAACGAGATGATGGATAGTTTCATGCAAATCCTTCGACGACTACCAACATGCGATGCATCTTCCTCGAGTGGAGGCACCGCCCCCTTCAAGGTAAAAATAAACTTCAATATTCCTATATTTGAAGGTCAGATAGACACATATGTTGTATACAAGTGGTTGAATCTACTAGAAGGGTATTTTTCTATCCATAACTTTTTGAATAGTGAAAAGATTACTTTTACGCTCCTCAAAGTCGTTCCCCATGTCAAAGGTTGGTGGGAAACACTCTATGAGCAAAAGGAAATAGAGGAACCCTCATTATTTACAGTTGCGACCACCTGGGAATCCTTCAGGGATTCTATTAAGGAACAATACTACCTCGTCGGAAGTTATGACGACTTGTATACCAAATGGAACACAATGCGACAAGAAAGAGACCAAGTAATGCCAGAGTTCACAAATATATTCCATACCTTGCTCACCAATATGGGTATCAAATATTTAGAGAAACATATGGTGCTCAAGTATTGAAGTGCTCTACATAGATACATTAAGACCGAAATGGAATTTTTTGACATCTCATCCTTGGGCCCGGCCTACCAATATGCTGTCAAAATTGAGCAGAAGCTCAAACAAAAGGCACGACAATTTGGGCTTGGGAACTCCGCACAGAAAAAACCAGGAAAGTGTGGACCCAACCCACAGAACAAAGGACAAAGCAAAGATGGAAAATATTAGGAAAACCAGTCGAAGCTGCAAGCAAAGAAGGACACCAGAAATACAAAGAAAGATATCGGGAAGTGGTGCGAGTTCCATAAGAGCCCTTGGCATAACACCGTTGACTGCCGCTCAAAGCAGTCACTGGTGGCCAAAGTGAAATCCTATGAATCATATGTGGGTTATGAATATGAGTCAAAACCATAAAGGGGAAGACATATCATGGATGCGGAACCTAATGCCACCGTTGCTACCACCAAGCTCCAGCCTAGTGAACCAGATGAGTCAGAAGAAGGAGAGGGCCTCTTCCATTCACATATGTGGGTAAAAGGCACCCCATTTAATTTCATCATCGATAGCGGTAGCCAGAAGAACCTCATCTCAAAAGAGGTCATCAAGTGACTGGCCCTGCCAACAACACCACACCCATAAACCTACACCATTGGATGGCTCTGCCAAGGAATCAATATCCACGTCAGCCAACAGTGTCGACTGTCGTATGACATCAATCCCTTCAAAGACGAGGTATTGTGTGATTTTTCTCCTCTCGAAGTTTGTAATGTTCTTTTGGGCTAACCTTATTTATGGAAACATCATGTTGTATATGAGTCTAGGCCTTGTAGTGTTATTATTACTTTGAACATGAAATTGTATAGGATACCCGAGGCAGTCCCTCCTAGTGCTATTTCCTTGATCTCTGCCAAGCAATGCAGGAAGGTCATCTCTCAGACCGGGAAATTTGTCTTCTTCGTGATTCGCTCTCACAGTGAGAAAGATAACAACCACATCTAGGGCCTCTGTGACCAATCTCTCCACACAACAGAAGTAAGTGGATAAGGTCATTGAAGAATACTCATATATCTTCTCCTCTCCTACCGGGGTACCTCTGCACTACCAAGTCAAGCATCCCATTGATCTAACCCTAGGTGCACCGCTATGCAATGGGCCAGTCTACTGTCACTCTTTGTTAGAAAACGAGGAGATCAAGAGGCAGATCCAAGAACTGCCCCACAAGGGGCACATCCATCCCAACTCATCACCTTGTGGGATCCCAATCATGCTGGTGCAGAAGAAAGATGGGACTTGGCGACTCTACATTGATTACCGGGCCTTGAATAAAATCACAATTCGAAACTGGTACCTGATTCCCCGAATCGACTACCTCCTTGATCAACTCACAGAGGCCAAATAATTCAGTAAGATTGATCTGATGTTTAGCTACCACTAGGTCCCTATAGAACATACATATGTATGGAAGACTGCCTTGAAGTCAAAATAAGGTCTTTTTGAATGGTTGGTCATGCCCTTTGGTTTGACAAATGCTCCAACAAATTTTATGAGGATGATGGACGATATACTATGACCTTTCACCAATACTTTTGTAGTGGTTTATCTGGATGACATCCTCATCTACAACAAGACTTGGGCGGAACACTTGCAACATGTTCAACAGGTTCTGCACACCCTGCGACAACACAAACTACATGCAAACTTGGAAAAATGCTCGTTCAACATGGAAAAGGTCCATTACTTTAGCTACATCATTGATCAACATGGTGTGCATGTGGATCCAACCAAAATCTAGGTCATTCATGACTGACCAACCCCAACCACACTCACTGAACTTCAGAGCTTCTTGGGCCTCGCCAATTTCTATTGCAGGTTCATGGGCCCTCAACCAAGTAACCAGGGGTGGAGGTAACGCAAAATTTGTGTGGGGCTTGTCCCAACAAGAAGCCTTCGATGACTTAAATAAGTGTTTTTGCTCATCCCCGATACTTTTATTACCGGACCTGCAACATCCCTTTGAGATCGAGATAGATGCTTCAGACTATGTTGTGGGTGTCATTCTCACTCAACATGTCCACCTCATGGCATATCATAATGAGTCACTATCAAATGTTGCCCGTAAGTACCCTACTTACGCAAAGAAATGTACTCCATTGTGCAAGCCTGCTGCCAGTGGAGACATTACATTCTTGGGAAGGAGGCAGTCATCCACACTGATCACAAGCCACTACATTTCATGTAGACCTAAGGAAAATTGCAGAATGATCGCCATCAAAAGTGGTCAACGTACTTACAACAGTTCCACCTCAACATCAAGTATAAAACATGAAGTACCAATTGAGTTGGTGATTTCCTCAACCGACCTCCAGTCGCAACACTCACGATGATGCTAGACTCTTGCATCCATGAGACCTCTGAATGGCCCCACCTCTACGAGACAGACCTTGACTTCTCCACCACCTACCAAATATTGGGTGCCAACTCAGTGGTCTCTAATTTCCATCTTCAGGACGGGTTATTGTGTCGTCTAGGACATCTCTGTGTTCCATCAAGCGAGCGCGCGAAGATTATTTGGGAAGCTCACTACAATCGGGTGGCAGTACACTTTGGAGTCGAAAAGACAGTGGCAGTGCTGGATAAACATTTCTACTAGATGAAACTTTGACAGGATGTCAGCAAGTATATTGGATCCTGCACCACCTGCGCTATTGCCAAACCGACCACTAAGAAACATAGCTTGTACACCCCTCTGCCTACTCCTAACAAGTCATGGGAATCCATCTCAATGGACTACATGTCGAGCCTCCCATACCTCAGGAAGGGAAATGACTGTGTTTTTGTGGTTGTTGATCACTTTTCCAAGATGGTGATTCTAGCCACTTGCAAGAATAACATCACAGTAGAAGCCACTACCAAGATTTTCCTTGAACGGGTATGGGTACATTTTTGGATCCCACAAACCATTATCTCAGACCGTGATAGTCGGTTCCTCAACTCATTCTAGTTGAGCCTATGGTCACTACTGGATACCAAGCTCACCAAATCCACTACCTTCCTCCCCTAGACAGATGGCCAAACTGAGGTCGTCAATCGGATGGTCGTACATATCCTGCGCATGTACAATTCAAAACACCCCTGCACATGGGATGAGAGTCTTCCCTATGTCCAACATATCTACAACAAAGCCCTGCATAGCTCAACTGGACACAACCCCTTTCAGGTGGGGTTGGGATTCCAACCATTGGGCCCCATGGATGTTGCACTGCCCCTGGCGACCACCTCGACCGACTCATCCCTTGATCCACCAGAAGCTGACAAATCCACCCTATTCATTGAGCGGATCCAACACATATCCCAATAGGTTCAAGATATTCTACATAAGTCTAATTCCAAGTACAATCAACACCATGATCAACATCAGGTGCCACATAAGTTTCAGGTGGGCGGCAAAGTTTGGTTGCATTTGCAGAAAGAACGCCTTATAGGGTCCATCAGAAGCTTCATCCACTCCATTATGTGTCGTAAATCATCACCAAAATTGTGGGTGACAATGCTTTTGAGCTCAACATTCCCCCCTTCCTTGGTCTGCATCGAGTCTTCAACGTGGCTCTCCATATTTCCCACCATTATTGGACACCTCAGAGATAACAACGCAGTTGAAACCAACAGAGCTCAACGCTGACTGCATGCAATAGGAATACAATGATCATATTGTGGACACATAGATCAAGGGCACTTGATAACAAATGATCCAACTTTATCGAGTCGTCAAAGCAGGGCAGCTCCGACACCAAGGCAAGTGGCTCACCCGGGGCCAAATTCAATAGAAATTTCTTCATATGATAGGGGAACTCAATGCAATTGATACAATTTCTTCCTAAGGAGGGATGATTGATATAGGTGGATATCAGTGGCCACCCACCTATTCCACTTTCTCGAATATAGTTTTCCACCTTGGCATTTTTTCGGTAGTTTTTCAGGTTCTAAACTTCCGGGGCCATTTTGAGGCCCTAAATGATGTTTTTTGGGGATTTGGGCTCCATATTATTATGGAAGGCATTGACTTGGGCCAATCAATTTTTTTTCTTCTTAGTTATACCTTTCCAACGGGATATTGTGCGCTTAAAATGAAGATCGTATGCAAAAGTTATGACCCCAGGAAGTTGATGTAATAACTTACCCAAACAGGGCCCACATGACTTTTGGCGCTTCATCTCCTAGGGTTAGGTTTTTAGATGTCTAGGGTTTTTGACATTCCTGTTTATTGTAAAATGCATTCAAAGCCTCATTGTAACCATGTTCTTGCGAATGAGCTCAACTGTCACATCTCTTCTCAAAGATAAGCCACCACCATTCCAACAAGCTTGTTTTCCGCTACATTTTACAGTTTCATCTTATTTCCTTATTGAATAGAAAACCAGTTTTACTGTATCTCTGTTATTCTGTGTAAGCATATTTTAATAATATGTATTCATTTCATTCTGCTCATAAAATCCATATCATTGGGCGTTTGAAAATTAGGCCATAATCAATTCAAAGATGAGGAAGATGACATTCGAGTCAGGAGAATATAGAGTCATTGTGCCATTAGATCCATCAGAAGGAGAAAGGTTTGTAGAACCCACTTGTTTAGACATGGAGGGAATTAGCCAGTTATATATAACCACCGTGCGAGAAGAAGATTATGTGAATCCAACTGCAAATGGGGTACTTAGTTGGAGAAGTATCACGTGATGCACATCAAACTTAGATACAGGGTTGGAGAATTGGCAACAAATATTACATGAAGTCTCCACAAGAAGGTGTGCAAGAATAGATTGCACAGTAAGATGGGTAGGTACAAAGATAAGAGAACCTCCCAAATTTCATGGGGTGAATGAATTAGAAGAATTCCTAACAAGATATGAAGATGAAGTGTTAGCAAATCAAAGGCTCTTAGCTCTGGATATAACACTCAAGGAAACACCTGCAATATGGTGGGGTGCGCACAAGGAGACAGTCAAGGACTGGTACCAATGTAAGCGGTTACTACACATTAGATTTGGTGCAGAACAAGGAAGCAATCAATTACAAAGATATGACAGACATGGGACACCGGTAGAACACTTGGACAAGTGTATAACACTATGGAGAATGATACCACCAGAGGAATGGCCTCATCACTTTATTTACACATTGGAAGGGATTCCAACAAACTGGTATGTAGACCAGGAACTGCGCAGAGGCACTGCAGAATGGACAATGTTACACCAGAATGTTATAGTTACTTTCTCATTTGAACATGAGAACTCCAACATAGATTCAACACTCAAACATATCAGAGGGGTAATATTCATTCAAGACCCAGAGGTCGAAATCATAACAGATTATCAACAACAGAACAAACAAACAGTGAAAGAACTATTGCCATTGTACCATGTGTAGGAAGAAGCACTAGATGAAGATGACCCACACAAAATTTAGATTACAGAAGTTGAAGGTGAAAGAGAGGTGGAAGGTCCACCTCTATAACTAGAAGTGTTTTCTGCGCCGATCAAGGTGAAGAAAGACAACACTGGGACAACTAAGGATCCCAAAATGGTCAACATTGGAGACTACTAGGATGATCAAACAATAGAAAGCATAACAGAGTTACTGCACGAGTATAGTGACCTATTCCCAACAAAGTTCAAAGAAATGAAAGGCATATCAGGAGAGCTAGTTGAGATGAAGATACCTCTTAGACCCGAGGCAAGATATTTCAAACATAGACCCTACATACTAAATCCAATATACAAGCAAAAAGTAAAAGCAAAAATTGATAGAATGTTAGAAGATGGAATCATAGAACCAATAGAAGAATGAGAATGGATAAGACCTATTGTAGTTCAGGAGAAGAAGCAAGGAGGTATAAGAATATGTGTCGACCCGAGGAAACTTAATGATTCTTTCCTAGATGACCCTTTCCCTACCCCTTTCACACATGAGGTATTAGAGAAGTTAGGAGGCCAAGAATCATACTCATTCAAAAATGGATTCTTAGGCTACCATCAAATCAAGATAGCCCCAGAAGACAAGTACAAGACCACTTTTTCCACAGAATGGGGATCCTACCAGTACATATTCATGCCTTTTGGACTGAAGAATGCACAAACAATATTCTCAAGAGTAGTCATAGTTGCATTCAAAGAATTCATCCACTAATTTTTAGAGGTATATCTGGATGTCTGGACAGTCTATAGTCTGTTGAAAGACCATGTAGAGGTATTAAGGTTGATGTTGGAAAGATTAAGACAATGTCAGATATAATTAAATATCAAGAAGTGCATATTTGGGACACCTTTTGGGATACTATTGGGCCATATAGTTTGCAAAAAAGGCTTTCTAGTAGATCCTGCCAAGATTGCAGTGATTGCCAATTTACGACTACCAAAATTAGTAAGTTAGTTGAGATCAACATTGGGACACATAGGATACTACAAGAAATTGATAAAATGGTATGCGTAGATCACTGTGCAATGGAGAAACTATTGAGGAAATATAGTAAATTTCAGTGGAATGAGGACTATTAGTGAGGATCAGACACTCTAAAAGAGAATATGGTAACAACACCAATACTAGTATTCCCAGATTGGGAAAATACATTTCATGTGAATGTAGATGCATCATCTATAACACTTGGAGCTATTCCGGCGCGACCAAGAACAAGGGAATTGGACCATCCTATAACATTTGCTAGCAAAAAACTGTCAGAGTAAAAAAAGAATTACAATACCACATAAAGAGAAGGCCTAGCTATGGTCTATGCACTTCATAAGTTCAGAAATTACTTACTGGGAAAACACTTCAAGATGTTTACAGATCATTCAACTCTCAAATACCTAGTTAACAAGCCAGTGTTGGGGGGGAGAATTTGTAGATGGTTACTGCTGTTCTAGGAATTTGAATTTGAAGTGATAGTCAAACTAGGGAAGTTGAATGCAGGACTTGATCACCTATCAAGGATCACTAATGGAGAGGAACCTATGAACTTAGAGGAAAAATTCCTTGATGCACAGTTTTTTTTAGTACAAGTAGTTGATGAATATTTTGGTGACATCATTCAATACTTGAGTATAGGGACCACGCCACAAGAATTCAACACTACGTAGAAGAAAAATCTAGTAGTCATAGTTGTAGACTATCAATTGATTGCAGGACACTTATACAAGATGGGTGCAAACAACATCTTGAGAAGATGTGTACTAGAACATGAAATACCTAGGATTTTAGCAGAGGCCCATGAGGGAATAACATGAGGACATTATGCTGGCAAAGGTACCGCACATAAGGTATTGCACATAGGACTATGGTGGCTGACCATTCACAGAGATGAAAATTATTATTTCCAGAGATGTGATGTATGTCAGAGGGTTGGTAAACCTAATAGATAGGATGAGATGCCCCTAAGACCACAAATAACCTTGCAGGTATTCGAAAAATAGGCAATAGACTTTGTGGGACCAATTAACCCACCAATAAAGAGGCCAAGAACAAGGTATATTATTAATGTGATAGAATACTTAACAAGATGGGTAGAAGCAACACCAGTCAAAGATTGCATCACAATGACAACATCACACTTCTTGTTTGAGCAAGTGATCACTAGATTTGGATGCCTAACGATTTTGATGAGTGACTAAGGCACTCACTTCTTTAACAATACTATCAAGGCTATGACCAAGGATTTTGGAGTCTATCATCAAAAGAGTACACCATATCACCCTCAAGCAAATGGAATAGTGGAAGCCTTTAATAAGATTCTAGAGAATGCACTGACAAAGATCTGCAATGTCAACATGGACGATTGTGACTTTAAGATACCAACAATACTATGGGCATACAGGACTACATGCAAAAATTTGACAGGGAAGACACCATTCAGGTTGGTGTATGGACAAGAAGCAGTGGTGCCATTAGAAATTTTTGGTACCTAGTCTGCGCGTAGCAACAATTACTAACATGACAGAACAAGGTACCAATATCGAATATTTTGGTACCTAGTCTACGCGTAGCTGATGGAAGAAGATAGGATTCTGGAAGGATTTCACCAAGAGGTACAGAAAGAAAGGGACAAAGCTTGGCATGACAGACATATTAAAAGGAAGAGTTTCAAGGAAGGAGACCTAGTCTTGGTGTATGACAGTAAATTTCTTCAACACCCAGGAAAATTCAGAATGCATTGGTTGAGACCATATGAAGTAAAGATTGTCACAGATGGGGGAGCTGTACAGTTGAAGGATTTGGGAGGTACATAACTCAAAGGAATGATCAATGGGAGTCGACTGAAGTTGTATAGGGACAATCAACCTCCTAGTACTTAGAAAGTACAACGTAGTAAGGCACGTATGTATATAATGTACTATAGTAGACTCTAGATAGAAAAATAAAAAAACCAAATAATAAGAGAAAAACAAATACAAAAATAAAAAAACACAGAAAAATTGTGCGCAGGAATTACCGTGCCAGATATTAGAATACAATGCACAATAAAAAGGAAAGTTGGCACAAATGTACGTGAAAAGTGAAAAATGACTGCAAAAATTTCTATAAAGGGTGGAAAAGGCATAGTTATTCAACACTTAGCAATTTTTGAGCTCAAAGCGATTAGAAGAAGCTATGCCCTAATTTTGAAATCGTCAACATAGTCAGCCAAGGTTACGATAGTCGCATAGCATGGCCCCACCAAATCCGGGGTCATTGGGCCAGTTCATAAGGGTCACCCGACAAGGTCAGAGGCGTAAGGAAAGGATACAACCCGAACCCATCATCGAGCTTGAAGACGTGACCACTTTGGAGTGTGAGTTGAGTAGCCCGATGTGGGTGGAGGAAGATATCTCCACAAAACAGAGAGGAGAGGTAGGGCAGAGCTTCAGAGCTGGGAATGGGGTTTTAAACCCTAACCTAGAGGAGCTGATAAGACCGACCAACGTAGAGGAACCCACACTGTCCCAGACACGAGAAGAAGTCCAGGTCGAGGAAATAACAAACCGACCCGACTCACCGAGGGACGAAGAGGGCACATAAGTCGCCGAGGTGGGCACATCCACAACGTGGCAGAAGAGAAATACCCCCGAGATCGTAGAGATTTCCCTACCCTTTATCTCATATGCAGTCCCAACTATCGAGGATATGTTGGGGAAAGTTCCCAAGTTGCACTATGCCGACCATGACATGTGCGACGCAGTAAAATTCCCAAAGTTGGCCAAGGAATTCTATCTAATCAACACAGGGGAGGTTGGATTACCCACAACCAGTGCTGAATTAGAGGAGTTTTTGGAAAACAAGGTGCGTGAAAAGGAACTGGCAGAGTAGGTGAAGGCACAGTTCGACACAACGCGGGGCAGTAGAGGCCTCATCATAAAATAAATCAGTGATGACGCGACGATATTCGCTCGTAAACTACTCGCGTGTAAAATTATAAGGAAGTGCCGACGAGAGGAAGCTCATGCAGGGGTAATAGTAGTAGCAGCGCAATGCACAAAAGGCATGCTGTTTAGCTGGGCACAATACTTGCTGGAATGATTCTTACTAGATTTCCACGAAGTGCAGGATAATGGAACTAATTTACATTACTCCTGGGTGATGATATTGGTCACGATTGCAGAGTCACAGGAGCCCAAATACACAACCTTCATCACCAGGAAGGGGAAGTGTTACACATCTAGGTACGAGTCCCTTTGGGAGGCGAAGGACAACGAAACACAACAAGAAAACAACACAACATTTTCCATGCTACTGGAAGAGATTCAACATCACACTACTAACACATGACACATCCCAAGGGAACTGGTGTAGGAAAATGAGGGGATTGCAAAGTTCAAGGCATCCTGACACCATACAGGGATCCAAGCTACGAGGGATCCCAAGCATGCATGGTTGAAGATGCAGTACTGCATGACCAGGAAGGAGGTGGAGTGGGTCATCAAAGATTGGCCTACGTAGTGGCAATAGCCAATAACCAAACTTACCACCAGGACATGTACAACACATTCTTCTAAACCGAAAGATACAAGTGAAGCACACTCATCACCTTGAACTGGGAGTTCGACTGGTGCTACTTGGACAACAACAACGCGAACAATGCCAAGTGGGAGTGCAATCCTAAAGAAACCAATGCAAATGCCCACAACAACATGAATATGAAGCCAACCGAAGGTTGCGACAAAGAAGCCAACGTAGGGTCAACATGAAGTAGGCCAAGGCACAACTAGTGGGGAACAACCCTCACAGTCTGCACAAAATACCACACAAGGAACATATACGCGCGACAAAAAGAGATATGATGCATAGGACCCAGACATCACCCTCACCTAGGATGATGCATATATCGTCGCAGACAAGGTCCAAGACATAAGCAAGGAAGCGATCAAAACAACAGAGGAACATAGAGAGCATATCATGTCCAAGTTTATAGAAGTCCATGTGCACATACAATAGCTAAGGGACCATGTAGAATCTCAAGCCACCACGTAACAACAAAAGGCGGTACTGAGGCCACTTGCGCTGAAGCAAGATGAGGACACAATATAGTTTGTCGCCCAGGGTAGTGACACATTCACCATCATGCCTGCGATGATCCATATTGATATTGAAACAACACATACACCACTGTAGGAGGTCAAAGAGATGAAATTAGTATTGGTGCAGATACCTACGAAGGATTTCTATGGGCTCCAAGTGAGTATCATGCAGGAAGTGCAGTCGAGGGCCCACACAGATGCCACTAAACTAGAAGCGAGTAGAGGAGTTGCAGAAATGCTGCAGATTACGTGTGACCATCTAACCATGGAGAAGGAAGAAGAGAAAGATCGTGCATATAGGCTTGAGAAGGGAGTGGCTATAACCTATGACAAAATCCCACATAGCGCGCAAATAGCACAGCTCACCACAATGCAAAATATTGATCACATTGTGCAAAAAATTGATCAATACTGGAAGGAGATCGAAAACCTCCAGGAATAACTCATTCCTACGACTCCCTCAGAAGTGAAGGAACAAAGGAGGCAAGAAGATGTAGGATAGATGGACGAAATGGAAAGACAAGTCAACGCAACTATGGACTTGTTTGATAGAGCAGCACAACTATGGAAAATGCTAGAAGAAGGTGAATAGGTCCAACACTGGGATTAGAAAGAGGGAAAGATAAGTGCAACCATCCAGGACCTCAAGCAAAGGCAAAAAACAATGAATATCACTGAGCGTCTTAAAGGAGTACAAGACATGAAGAAGTTGCAAGCAGAGCTAATAGCTGCGCAGACATAGAAGAAGGACCGACACGCTCAAATGGAACCTCTCCAAGAGCTAGCCATGGAGATCATTGTGTAGTCAGAGGAGGAAAAGAAGAACATGGCACAAACACAAGAAGAGTGTGCATGAATGATCCGGGAGGAGATCACAACACAAGTATTAGATGCACTCATAGAAAAGGCCGCACATGCTCAAATACAAGGAAGGGAACTTGCAGACAAGTTCCACACTCTAGCAGGAGCTGTTGAAGGAGAGTGCAAAGCCTAGGTGGATTGCGATGAGCCACATGTTAGTGTTGGGTGCCTGTTGGGTGCAAGCCCATTTTGGGGAAATAAATATTTTTGGAGAGAAAATCACGAAGTTTGAAAAAGACAGCTGGAAGAAAAAGCAACACGTGCGAGGGAAGCATGAAAGGGAAACCTAACTACATTAGGGTTAGGGTTTTTGCAAGAGATTGTAATGGCTGATAAGCCAAGAATATGCATAATTAGTACCTAGGAGGTCTAGGGCGAGGGGGAGAGGAAGGCTAGAGGACGAGAGAGTTCAGAGGTTGGAAGGTTTGTAAGAAATGCATGCTGGTGAGCTAGACAAGAGTCGAGCAATTTGATCCCGAGGGTTAGATTGCAAGCTGAGGATCCTGATGTGATCTAGTCAGCCTCACATGGATCAAGAATCCTGTTGAGATTGTAAGATCCAAGGCTGCATGTCGGAGCGACGCGATATGTTGCAAAGACATAATAAAAGAGCTTGAGAGCCAAATATTTTGTGGACGTAGCCTAGGAGGGGGTGAACCACTGTAGAACATGCGTTATGTGACTAAATGTTATGCATCTCCTTTTTTGATTAATGATTTAATGTTAGATAAATGGATGAAGGAATTAGTTAGATCTGATATTTCACATGCATGAGTAAGAGTGACTAATTAATCAAGATGTTAGACTAAATAAATGAAGATCACATGGTACAATCATAGATCCTCACTTATTCCTAGGCTACACACACTTGAGTATTGCAACCACCCATAGAACTATCTCGGGTGAGACTGTGTAGTGCACCCTGTGTACTGTGCTCCCTTCTGGTTTACCAGGGGGGCCGATAGTTTTAGAGGGATTTTGTTGGAAGCTTGTTAAATATAAACATGGGTCAAATTATGAGAGGAAAGTAATATCAGAGTAGATAAAGTATTAACCAAGAGGGGTTGATATAGCTCTATTTGTCTCATCCTCCCCCATACAGGTTGCTAACATTTGTGTCAACTTTCTTACAACATCAAGATCACTTAACAACTTTAAACAACAATGCATAAAGTTACTTACTTGGTTTTCAATTTCTACTTCACGACCCTTGTCACACAATGCTTCTCGCACCATGCACTTCATCTCTTTATGCACGTGTTCCTCTATTTCTCTTTGTTCAGCTTGATGCAATTCGTCTTGTTTGTGAGCCTCTTCCATCTATCTTTGTGTCATGTACTGTATCTCCTTGCGCACATGAACTTCCTCTAAGGACCTCTGTATGGTGCGTTGTAATTCTTCACAGGCTCAAGATTCCTCCAATGAACTCTATGTCACTCGTTGTCGACTCAACAAGTATCATATTTTTTCTTTAAGGTATATATATAACACCTCCATCTCTTCAATTATTATTTTCGCTAACTTCTCATGTCATTTGTACTAGTGCCCTGCACCACTTACATCCATTCCAGTGTAGGCCTTGAAATAATGCTATTACTAAAACAAAAATCCACATGATTTATGATCTTTCTCTTGTCAAGTCCTAGATTTTCACATAGTTCTCTTCCAAGGCCAAACTTAGATTGGTAGCAAGTTCAAGTTTATTTTGGAGAACTAGATTCACCTCTTTCTCTTTCAATGCAAGTGATTTAGCTGCATCTGATTCAAGCTACATTTATTCCAAAGCATTTTGGAGCTTCCTAATTTCCAAACTCTTGCATTCTTTAGCATCAACACGCAATCTTTTCTCGAGTTGTAATTGCCATGTTATCTCCTAAAATTGCTTCTCAAGTTTTTTCTTTGCCTCAAGTAGGGCCCCTATTTCCCTTGCAACCAACTTCAAGCTATGAAGTTCCTTTCTCGCAAGCCTACTTTATAGAGCTTGCGTGCAAGCGAATCTAACATCAGATTTTCATTATCACTTTAACCCATGAGCTAATGTCTTGATTGCTAGTTGAAACAAGGTTTATGATGATTGCCCAAACAACTTGCCAATGTTGTGACTTCATCGTTGGCTGGTCAAATTTTATTTTCTTCACAAGTAGAAACCATACACTTTGTTTGTTGTCCTACAATCATTCTACCCATTTGAAAATATTCCCATAATCTATGGAGGTGTTGTAGCAAATTGTTGTGTATTTTCAAACCCTATCTTAGAGGATCTATTCATTGATTTACCTCTAAAAACACTCCAAAACCAGTTGCTACAGGTGTTATTCTATTGTTGTCCATTAGTGACCAAAATAACCTTTATCATTTCGCTGCAAAAATCAACCATGCTATGTTTGTAATTCTACTAGTTGACTAGGTTCAAATCTGCTTCCCATTCACTCAAAGACGACTTGGCTTCTTTGGCACCATTTGATTCAATTTTACCTCCCCAAATTCCTAGAAACATTGAATTAGTTCCACATAATTTTTGATAATATAGCTACTTCCCACCCAAACATAGTGTCACCAAAATTATCCAATATGAGAAAGTTGAAGTCACCAAGACAATTCATCCTTTCTCAAGATCATTCACCTTCAAGACCCCTTTAATATAAAACAAAAGGATGGGTAACATCTGGCTCCAACTTGAGGACAAGTACTCTTCTCGAGAGCATTTGATAATCCTATAATCTCGAAAACAACCTACCTGCCCTATCATCTCAAAAGTGCAACCATTCTTTCCTCTGTGCTTAATTATTAAGCATAACAAATAAATATAAAACTCAGAATGTTCACATCCTAAAATTTCTAAGAGTGCTAAGTTGAGGAAGGGTCTGGGCATGTACACCTTGAAATTTTTTTCACACTATTCCATAAGAATGGTAGCATTCAAAACAACATCTTAGAAAAGTCCATAGCTACCAGCAGAAAAGTTTTCATGCTTCCTCCCAACATATTTCTCAAGATGTCAAGTATTAGTAGTGAATATTATTGTCTTTTTAGTTCCATTTATCATATCTCCATTATGAGCATTCTTATCCACACTTGTATTGGGATCACTGTCCTTAGGAAATTTTGTAGAACAAATGAACTCAACATTCCCCACTATGTCACGTGCACAAAGATTGCTGGACTGAAACATTGTTAGGCAATGATTGGCATCATGATCCTTCACATCCTTTTCTTAACTCCCTAGCTGATCTTTAGAAAAAAAAAATGACGCCAACCATTTGGGGTCTGTAGAAGTTCTTTGAGATGTTTATGGGAGACCAGATTTGTAGGTTTATCACCTTTTAAATTGTTCTCTAAATATTATAAAATTCAAATAAAATATCTTAAATTAAAATTCAATTTGCCTTTAAAATTGTTTTATTTTAATAACAATTAAAGCCATAATATGGTATTTTTTTATTTACAGTTAATAATCATCTTAATAAACTTTTAAGATTGTAACTTTTCTTTGGTCATAAAAGAGAACGCAACATCTTCTTTTTAATATTTCATTATTTATAATAATATTAAAAATTTCATTATATAATAAGGGTTTATATTCATGTTTAAAAACGTTCTCATTAAGATTTGTTATTACATTTATTAAGATTTTCTATTACATCTATAATAAATGTAAATCTATTTTAACTATAAAATGATGAAATCCTTTGATGTGTAAAGGATATATTTTTTTCGTTATATGATATATTTCTTGTTAAGATAAGTCTACATTAGTTTGTTTTTTTTTTTTTTTTTTATAAATGTGTAAGAATTACACATCTCTCTCATTAAGATGTAAAAAGTATCTAAACAAAATAAGTAATTTTTTTTACTTTTAATTAGTTTGTGTATATAATGACTCTATTTATATTTTTTATTTTGTTCATTATTGTTTTTTTTAAACATTCTTTTAAAACTCATAGTAATTTTTTATTTTATATATATATATATATATATATAATTTTTTTGGTGCTTCATTTCCTAAAGTTAGGATTTAAGATTTAGGATTTTTAGGGTTTTTAACTTTTAGGGTTTAGTACTTTATGTTAAAATTCCATTTTGATTTATTGTAATGTCTTCTTGCTAATGAGTGTAGTCAACATTTTTTTCTTCAAACATATGCTACTACCATTTTAGTTAGTTTGTATTGCTTTACATTTTGTAGTTTTTTCTTATTTCATTCATTAATAGAATTTGGGTTTCATTGTATTATTATGCTCTTTACAATAATTGTGTTTCTGTGTTTCCATTCATATTCTTGCTTTTCATTTCATTCTCTATACAATCTAGATCAGTGGTATCAGAGAAATCTACTCTTTGTTGTTTCTTAGTGCATGTTCCTGACAAGGTCAATGTATAAAGAGTTGGGTTTCGAGCTAATTTCGCTTGGGAAAGATTACTCTCACCAACCCAAGTGGCCTCCCATGGTAGAAGAAAAAAGAGATGATGGAGCAGGAGATCCTTTCAAGTTGTTGCTTGAGGAAACCCTCACATGACAAAGGAACAAAATGATGGACAATTTCACCCAGATCCTTCGACGAATGCTAACGGTGGTTGATGCACCTTCAATAATCAACCATTTTGGATGTGTAACACCCTTTAAGGTACACATTTATTTTGATATTCATTAATTTGAAGGCCATATAGATGCAGATGCTTTGGAGAAATAGTTAAATCTGTTAGAGGGTTATAAATTTGTTCAAATTTTTCTAACATCGAAAAGATGACCTTTGCACTCCTTAAATCCATTCCACATGTCAAAGTTTAGTGGGAAAGTTACTGGGAGAGACAAAATGGAGATGAGTCTACAACTTTATGACATAACCCAATTGGGCGACCTTTGTTGATGCCCTTAAGGAGGAATTATACCTAGTTTGAAACTATGATGACTAGTACACAAGATGGACAAATCTACATCAAGAGAGAGATTAGATGGTGTGAGAGTACACCAATATATTCCATACTTTACAATCAAATTTGGGTATCAAGGATTCTGAGCGAAACCTGGTTTTGAAGTACCGCAGTTGTCTACACATGTACATCCAAATAGAGATGGATTTCTTGGACATCTCCTCATTGGGAGCTGTTTATCGATATGTTGTCAAAATTGAGAAAAAAAATAAGCAGAGGAATAAGTGAGAGTTTGGGTCTACAAATCCGCCGCAACAAAAATATGGTAAAGGTGGCCCTAACTCACATAACAAAGGACAAAGCAAGGAGAGATAATCTCAAGGAAACTAATCCAAGCCATAAGAAAAGAAGGGTAGTGGTAAGTCGAAGGACACTGGAAAGTGGTGTGAGTTCCACAAAATCCCTTATCACAACACTGATAAATGTCACTTAAAACAATAATTGTTGTCCGAACTAAAATAAAAAGAATCATACTCTAGCTTAGACAAAAATTTAGAGTAGGATAAGGAAAGTGGATTATTGACGTAGAACCCAGTGCTACCATTGCAATTGCAAAGATCCAACTAGAAGAGTCAAAGGAGCTTGAGGAGGGGAAGTGCCTCTTCCATTCATAGATGTGGGAGAAGGGGACTCCACTACATTTCATTGTTGACAACGATAGCCAAAATAACTTGATATTGACCGAGGTCATCAAGATATTTAAGTTTTCGTCAACACCACACCCCTAAACATACACCATCAGTTGGTTGAGCTGAGGATAAGACCTTCACATCAACCAACAATTTTGTTTGTCCTATGACATCAAGCCCTTCAAATATTAGGTAATGTGTGATGTTACTCCACTTAAAGTTTGTGATGTTATTTTAGGACAAACCTATATGTGGAAACATCATGTTGTTTATGAGTCCAAGCTTCATAGTGTCATTGTTACTTTGGGAGTCCAACTCTAGAATGTACCAAAGGTAGTTTTGACTATTATAGTTTCCTTGATCTTGACAAAATAGTGTTGAAAGGGAATCTCTCAGACCAATTTTTTTTTTCCTCTTCATGGTTCAGTTAGAAGGTGAGAATGATCAAAATTTGGACCAGGGGTCAAATTTTAGCTCAAAAATCAACATTCTCGGAATTGCCTCAAAATGAACGTGAGCGTATCCCTCATCATCACGAACCCAACACAACTCGTTTCGTCTCAAACGGACGTCGAGAGCGAGAGATATTGCGATCTGTCCGAGTCATCAAACAGGGAAAAAAATGGATGTTGACTGTACAATCCGTACAGTCCGTACGGATGCTGACTTGGAATGACCGTACGCTGACGTGGCAAAGGTGACGTGGCGACTGTACGATGACATGGAAATTGATGATGTGGCAGATTTTGATTGGCAGACGTTGGACGAATCCTGTGTCGACACGTGGTAGTTATTGGGCGAATGGTAAGGTGCCACGTGGCCCAGTCATGGGCTGCCACGTGGCACCCCTTTATTGGCTAATGGTTTATTGGTTTGTTGTTTAAAATTTTGTGGAGCCGACCGGATTTGAACCGATGACCTCCCCCTTTGGTAAGGGCTTTAACAAAGTCCGCCGTGCCAATAGGCCACACGATGTTACTTGTAATGTATGCGAACTTTAATATATTTAAATTTGCAAATTGTAACCGTTGGCAGGGGGACGGGCCGGGGCTTATCCCCGACCCTCGAACATTTGCATTTGCATATGTCCATGCCCTATTATATTACACCCAACCGTTGACGCGGGGTTTAACACATAGCCCCGGTTCTTATGTGCGCGGATTTATTACATATGACCACATATATTACGGAGCACACGCGGTTTTATGTTTTGGATGGAGCCCGTGGTCGCGTGGTTCTATTTCATATGACCCTAGTTAAGTGCGCGGGAAGTTGGCACGGTTTTGACCGTTAGCCCTTTTTTTTCAATACGCACGGTCTTATGGACCTCATATGCCCAGGTGCTAGGCGGTTAGGGGATGGAGGTGCCTTAACCGTCCTACGGTTTGCACCGTTGGCGCGGTTGCGCCCGGTGATGGGTTTTTGCGCTATAAATTGCATGTGAGCCAAGTTCGTTCAACAAGGGTGCGTTTTTTAGATGCAAAGACAACAAGCTTGAAGGAGGAAAATGGAGGAGGCCTAACTTATTCATCCTTTGGCCGATTGAGGTGTCGTAAAAGCCCAGCTAGGGGTTTTTGGACGTCCTGGATCCATTGGAACTATTATCAAGGCCATTTGAAGACTTCTTTTGTAGGTTTTTCACCATTGAAGTTTCAGAGAGCTCTAGGTTTTTCACCATTTATATGACCATGCGCCCAAATCAAATGCGTGAGAGTTCGGTTTTCAAACGACCACAGCCATGCGCCTATATTCGCCTGGACACTTGTCAACTTATGCGCTCACCATTTGTCAAGTGCTCATGCCATTTGGCATTGGATCCTTTTTGCGCGTTAAGACTTGGTCGTATGGTGCTCATATGCCCAACGACTTGCGGTTGGGGGCCAAAAATCCGTTAGCGATTCGACAGTTTGAATGTTTTTGCGGTTGCGCGCCGGTGCCAGGTTTTTGCGCTTAAATAAGTGTGTGTTCTTGGTTCAAGCACACAAGGGTGCATTTTGGCGAACTAGAGACAACAAGCTTGAAGGAGGAAAATGGCAGGAGGCCTATCTTCTTCATCCTTTGGCCGATTGAGGTGCCGTAAAAGCCCAACTAGGGGTTTTTGGACGTCCTGAATCCATTGGCACTATTATCAAGGCCATTTGAAGACTTATTTTGCAAGATTTTAGCCATTTAAGTTTCAGCAAGCTCCAGGGAGCTTGAAGCCCTCATTGATTGAGGACATGGTTTGGTGAGCCTATGTTTGTTTTCTGTGATTGAATAATCATTTTTGGCTAATTGTTATGCTCTGAACACATTGGGATAGGTTTCAGAGGCTTTGGAGGACTTTTACAGGTGTTTTTGCCAAAGAGAAGCTCAAGGAAGCTTATGGCCACATGTAGAAGAGGTCATGCTCGGATGAACCATGATCCGTTTTCAGAGTTCTATTAGTCATTTTTGGGGTTTTTATGTGTTTTGATCTCAATGGTACAGTCTATTTTTCCATTGGATTTAAGCAACATCTTGTAAAAGAAATTTTGACTAATTAATCCCAGAGAGCCAAGTCCATTGATGGAGGCTCAAGGAGATGTAGCCCGGAGGGGGGTGAACTCCTTTATCATGTTGTTCTTGTTGTGAGTTTGATGGTTTATTTGCTACAAGTTATGTTGATGTGTATTTATTTCAAGTACATATTTACCCATCTAAAAGAACATTTTCTCACACATAAGCATTTACAAGAAGATACATGAACTTAACACATAAGTTTATCTTGCATATTTTAACACATGAAGCAAGGTCATGTAAAGTTTATTTTAATGAAGTAGAGGGTGCTTGCATAGCATAACAAGTCAGCCTTCTATTTTCAGATTAGAGAAGAAGGTCATTGTGACCACCACCACCTCATCATGGGGCCTCTTTACACAATAGAAGTATGTGAACAATATTGTAGAGGAATTTATATGTTTGATTCATCTGCAGGGGTGCCTCTTCACTGCCAAGTCAAAGATTCAATTGACTTAATACCTGGTGATCCTTTATCTAATGGATCGATATACACATGCTCT
The DNA here is from genome assembly GCA_009831015.1 of Picea engelmannii. NCBI lineage: Eukaryota > Viridiplantae > Streptophyta > Pinopsida > Pinales > Pinaceae > Picea > Picea engelmannii. The sequence goes on along the minus strand of ML818472.1, from coordinate 64,461 downwards.
CTTATGGAGAATGGGGAAATAAAACATTAAATTCATGATCTCATCCAAAAGGGAAAAAATCAACCAAGCTCCTCACCTTGTGGGGTCCCAATTGTATTGTTGTAGAAGAATGACAGGATATGTTGACTCTGTATTGATTATAGAACCCTAACCAAAATAATTGTTAAGAACATATACTCGATCCCATTGATTGATGATCTTCTTGATCAACTTAAGGGTGCCAAGTTCTTTAGTAAGATTGATCTAAAGTCAGGGTACCACTAAGTTCTAATTGAACAAACTAATGTTTGGAAGACCACCTTCAAGTCTAAAGAAGGCCTTTTTGAGTGGTTGGTCATGCCTTTTGGATTGAATAATGCTATGAAAACATTCATGAGGATGATGGATGACATCTTGCATCCATTCAAAAATTATTTTGTGGTCGTATATTTGGATGACATCCTCATCTTAAAAAAAAATTGGGTAGAACATTTGCAACATATTTAATAGATCTTGAGTACACTGTGAAAACACAAGTTATATGCCAATCTAGAGAAATGCTCATTTGGCATGCAGAGAATTTAGTATCTTGAGCCTTGCTAACTTCTACCATCTATTCCTATTGGGGTTCTCTCACATCGCTTGGTCGTTAAGACAAATGACCAAGGATAGATATAAATCCAAGTTTTCCTGGTCTGAGTCACAACATACACAATTTCAGGATTTGAAATGCTACCTTTGCTCGACACCATTCCTCACTCTGCAAAACTTGCAATAGCTATTTAAGATTGAGATAGATGCCTTCATCTGTTGATCCATATTATTTTTGAGAACAAAATGAAAGCATAGATATTACAATTAAATACACATAAATATTTCCATAAATAGAGAAATACAGTAATACACAATTTCTATTAATGAACGAAATGTATAAAGACTGTAAAAATACATAGTGAAAGACTCGCTAGAATGGTGGTAGCTTATCTTTGAGAAGAGATGTGATGGTTACTTGCATTCATAAGAAGATGATTGTTACAATAAGGCTCCAAAGGCCTTTTTAACATAAGGAAAATCTAAAACCCTAACTCTGGAAGATGAAAATCCAAAAGGTTTGTGGACCCCGATGGGGGTAGTTGATACGTCACCTTCTTGTGGGCATAAATTTTTCATACAATATCCATTTGGGGCACTCGATACACCGTTGGAAAGGTCTAACCGAGAAGAACGTTTTTCAACTATCTTAGGTTAGTTTTTCCTATAGACGTTTGGCCCCCAAATCCCCCAAAAACGTCGTTTAGGGCCTCAAAACGACCCCAGAAGTTTGGAACTCGAAAAACTGCCGAAAAAATGGCAAGGTGGAAAAATATTTTTTGAGCCAATGGAATAGGTGGGTGGCCATCGATATCCACTTGGATCAATCCTCCCTCCTTAGGAAGAAATGGTCTCCATTGCGTTGAGTTCCTAGGGGAGAGGGGGAAGCGTTTGCTGAATCTGAATCTTGGTGATTTGCTTTCCTTGTTGGAGAAGTTTCACTACTTAGCTTGTTGAAGGCTGTCACGAACTTGTGGCTGGAAGTGTTGGACCTTTCTAACCAGTCTGGATACATGAGATGATTATGTGTAGAAGGAATCCTTGCGCTTTGCTTCAATCTTGTTGACCTACTTCTGCTAGACAGAAGGTGCTTGGACTGAGGTTGCAGTGGTTGCGGTGTTCTTTTGTTCACCTTTTGAACATACTGTGAATAAGCTGAATTTTGTAGTATGAGATACTACCTTGTGACACTTTTTAGGTGGGACAATAGTCAGAACTACCTCTGGTATCCTGTAGAGATGACCCCCTAGAGTAACAATGACACTATGGGGTCAAGACTCATAGATAACATGGTGCTTCCACATATATGGTTGGTCCAAGAGAACATCACAGACATCCAATGGGGAAACATTACATAATACCTCATCCTTGAAGGGTTGAATGCCATAGGACAGGCGACACTGCTGGCTGACACAAAGATCTCATCCTTGGTGAAGCCACTCGATGTTGTATGGATGTGGGTGTGGTGTAGTCGACAATATCAACTGTTTGATGACCTCTGCTAAGATGAGGTTCTTCTGGCTTCTGCTATCAACAATAAAATGCAGCGGGGTCCCCTTCACTCACATCTGTGAATGAAAAAGGCCCTCCCCCTCTTCATGATCTGTTGGTTCTTATGGTTGAATTGTTGTGGTCGTGACATTAGCAGTGGGGTCTACGTCGATGATCTGTCTTCTACTAGTATTTTCTGAATCCGATTCTGAATCATGGTTTGAATCCTTGTCTTTTATCTCGACCACCAATAACTATTTTGAGCGACATTCATCGATGTTGTTCCAAGGGATTTTCTAGAAATCGTACCATTTTCCAGTGTCCTTCATCTTTCCATTACCCTTATTTTCCTATGGCTTGGACTGGTTTTCTGAAGGCTGGTTGTTAGGGCCATATTTACCATACTTTGGTTGTTGCGGATTTGCAGACACGAACTCCCACTTTTTCTGGTGCTTAAATTTCTTCTCGATTTTAACAACATATCAATAAGAAGCACCCAGTGATGAGATGTCCAGAAAATCCATTTCAGTTTGGATGTATATGTGTAGATCCCCACAGTATTTTAGAACCAAATGTCGCTCAGATTTTTTGATACCCAGATTGGTGCGCAAGGTATGGAAGGTATTGGTGAAATACGACACTTCTTGGCCCCTCTCTTCCCACAATGTGGTCCATCTTATGTACCGGTCATCATAGTTTCCAATAGGGTAATATTCTTCCTTGACCGCATCCACAAAAAAATCCCAGGTGGGCTCAACCCCATATATTGTAGACTCCTCTGTGGAACTTTTCTCCCAGTAATTTTCCCACCAATGTTTGACATGGGGGAGAACCTTAAGGAGTGTGAAGGTGATATTTTCCCTGTCGAAGAAATTATGAACAAATAAATAATCTTCTAACAGATTTAACCATTTTTCTAGGGCATTTGCATCTATCCGTCCTCCAAATATGGGAATATAAAAATTAACTTGTGCCTTTAAAGGTGAGGTGCCTCCAAAGTGTCCACTTGATGAAGATGCGTAAACTATTATCGATAGACATTGAAGGATGTGGGGAAAATTCTCCATCATTTCGTCCCTCTGTCGCGTGAGAGCTTGCTCAAGCAACAAATTAATAGAATATTATGCTCCATAATTTTTATTTTCTTCCGCCATGGAGGGTTTCTTGGGCATGCAAGAGCAATTTTCCTCAAGAGAGACAAGCTCGAGACCCAACTTGCTATACTTGGACCTTGTCGGTGACATGCACTGAAAAATGATCAAGATCAACCTGCTTTGATACCACTGATTCAGATTATTTTTTAGAACGAAATGAAAGCAGAGATATTACAATGAAATACACATATATATTGCCAGAAACAAAGAAATACAATAATACACAATTTCTATTAATGAGTGAAATGTACAAAGACTGTAAAAATACAGAGTGAAAGACTCGCTAGAATGGTGGTAGATTATCTCTGAGAAGAGATGTGATGACTACTTGCATTCATAAGAAGATGATTGTTACAATGGCGCTCCAAAGGTCTTTTTAACATAAGGAAAATCCAAAACCCTAACCCCGGAAGATGAAAAGCCAAAAGGTTTATGGGTCCCGATGGGGGTAGTTCATACGTCAACTTCCCAGGGGAGTAAATTTTGCATATGATCTCCTTTTGGGGCGCTCAATACACTGTTGGAAAGGTCTAACTGAGAAAAAATATTTTTGACTGGCTTAGGCTATTTCCTTAGACAATCGCTTGGGCCCCAAATCCCCAAAAAACATCGTTTAGGGCCTCAAAACGGCCCCAGAAGTTTGGAACCCAAAACAAATGTTGAAAAAATGCCAAGGTGGAAAATTATTTTTTGAGCTAGTGGAATAGGTGGATGGCCACCGATATCCACCTGGATCATCTATGATATTAGTGCAATCCTCACTCAACATGGACATCCAATGGCCTATCACAACGAGACACTCTCTGATACTATTCATAGGTATCCCATCTATAACAAGGAGATGTACTCCATTGTGTAAACATGCCAACAATGGAAGCATTATATTCTAGGAAACAAAAAAATCATCTACATAGATCGCAAGCCTTTGTAATTCACGCAGACACAAGGAAATTTATAGAATGATTTCCATCAAATGTGGTCCACATACTTGCAACAATTCCACTTGAACATTAAGTACAAGAAATATGGCAACCAAACCATGTTGCATATTGCGTTAACTAGTCTGGGTAAACAATCCCTGTGAGTCAAGTCTCCATGGATTACATGCCATTTTTTCCCTCCACCAAGCATGGTAATGATTTTTTCTTTGTGGTTGTCAATTGATTCTCTAATATGTCCATTTTTGCACTATGTAAGAAGAGTATCACAATCAAATCCACTACTAAGATATTGTTTAAGTGTGTTTGGGTTCATTTTGGGCTACCACGAGCCATTATTTCACATACGAATAATAGGTTCCTTAGTACCTTCTGGTCCTTCCTATGGTCTCTGATGAACACCAAGATGGCCAAATCGACTTCCTTCCACCCCCAAACAGATGGAAAAATAGAAGTGGTCAATAGGATGATTGTGCATATCCTACACATGTACAACTCCAAGCATACATGTACATGGGATGAGAGCCTTCCATATGTTCAAAATAGATACAAAATATCCCTCCACATCTCTCTTGGCCATATCCCTTTCAAGGAAATCCAATGCCAAATACAAGCAACAACATGACCAACGTTGGGTTCCACACAAGTTTTAGGTGGGTGATAAGGTGTGGTTGCATTTGCAGAAAAAACCACTTCGAAATGGGCCTTACACCATAACAAATGATATGGGTGAGAATACTTTTGAATTGAGTATTCCCCCTTTCCTTGGCTTGTACCTAATATTTAATGTGGATTTTCTTTGACCATATTTTCCACCTTTATTGGACACTTCAGAGGTGGCTGAGAATTTGTCCTGTGTAGAACTCAATTCTGACTACATTAAGAAGGCTACAATGGATCAGATCATGGAAACTAAGATGAAAGGAACCCACTAGTATAATATGCAACTCTATTAGGTTTTCAAAGTAGGGAAAATTCTTCACCAAGGAAAGTGGCTCACCAAGAGTCAAATTCAACAAAAGTTTCCCCATCTAATGAGGGATCTTGACGCAATGGGGACCATTGCTTCCTAAGGGGGGAGGAATAATTTAGATGAAAATTGGTTTCCACCCACCTCTTCCACTGAATTGACACAGTTCTCCATCTTGTCACTTTTTTAATCTATAGTTTTTCAGGTCCTAAACTTCTGAGGTTGTTTTGAGGCCTTAAACAATGCTTTCTATTCATTAAGGGGCCTAAACCAACCATGGAATTCCTAGGCTTGCCAAGAATTGTAATTATTATTTATATCTTTCCAATGAGCCATTTTCATCCCGAATGGAGATTGTATGGATACGTTGCACCCATGGGAAGTTGTCATATCAACTAGCCACGTCAAGGCCTATAATCCTTTTGGTGCTTCATCTCCTAGAGTTAGGGTTTTGTATATTTATGGATTTTTCCTCTTAGGATTTAGTACTGATGTTAAAAGAACATTTCGTCCTCTTCTAAAGCATTCTTGCAAATGAGTGTAACCGACACCTCTCTTCAGAGATAAGCTACCACCATTCTAGCTAGTTTGCATTGTTTCTCATTTTGTAGTCTTTTCCTATTTCATTCATTAATATAATTTGGGTTTCATTGTATTACTGTGTTCTTTGCAATATTTTTGTGTGTGATTCCATTCATATTCCTTCGTTTTATTTTTTTCTCTATACAATCCATATCACTAACATTACCCCTTTAATCTAAAGGGGTGCTTGTAAGTCCAAGCAACTTTTTGAACTTTTCAAAATTTTGTCTTCCAAGAACTTTGGTGAAGATGTCTATAGTTTGATCACTTTTGGAACAATGTATCAGCTAGATGTTCTTGGCCTCTACATTATGTTGAATCATATGGTACTTCATGTTTATTTTCTTGGTTTGATCATGGAATCTAGGATTATTGGCCAACTTGATTGCAAAAGTGTTATCAATGAAAAGTGGAGTAACATTCACCTGTTTCTCCTGCAAATCCTCTAGTATCTTCCTGATCCAGACAATATCCTTTTTTCCCTCTCCAACAACCACATATTTTGCCTCTATAGTGGAATCTGTTGGTTCTTTGCATGATCTTCAAGAGATAGATGTTGATCCAAGACTCATGAGGTATTATGAAGTAGACAGTCCATTATCCTTATCCCTGTCAAAGTTTGAATCTATATGTACAACTAGTTTGAAGTCCTCCACCTTAGAGTTTTTGAGTCCAAATTCTTGAGTTGCCTTCGAGTACCTTAGAAATCTCTTTGTAACACATTCATATACTTCACAAGGGTTTTTCATGAACCTAGAAAGGATCCCAATTGCAAGTAAAATATACATTCTGGTAATAGTAAGGTAGATAAGAATCCCCACAAGATGCCTATATTTAGTTGCATTCTCAAATTCATTCCCTTCTTTTGATGTTAGCTTCAAATTTGTGTCCATTGGAGTAGAGAGAGGATTACAATCAGTCATGCCAAATTTATTCAACAACTCTCCAATGTACTTATTTTGTAAAATGAATATGTACCTTGGATGTCCCATGTCTGTCATCTCAAAACCATTCTCCAATTGTTTCTTTACGGATGAAATATATGATTCATTGTTCCATGTTATCAAAAGATCATCTACATACACGACAAGATATAAAATAGTTTTTACAAATTTCTTGACAAACAAATTTGTATCATCGAAATGAAAATGCTTGAAATTTATCTTCAAAATATACTCAGTTAGAGTTTCATACCATGTGAGGTGCTTTCTTTAGGCCACACAAAGACTTGATGATATTTCATACCTTATGTTCTTGACCCTTCACAACAAATATTTTTGGTTGAGACATGTAGACATTCTATTTCAAATGTCCATTCATGAAGGTCTTCTTCACATCCATGTGATGAAGCTTCCACCTATTTTGTTCTACCAAAGCCAACAATGCATGAATGGTAGCCCATTTTTTTCGTGGTGGGGTTGATTCTCTTCATAGTTTATTTCTTCTTTTTGTACATATCCTTTGTCCACAAACCTCATATTATGCTTTTCAAGTGAGCTCATATTATTTCTACTTGTTCTTGTAGAACAACCTAAAGGAAATTGGTTTGGTTCCAAATGAAGGATCCAACAAATTCCATGTCCCATTTTTTATGAGAGAATCATACTCCTTCTGCATGGCTTCTTTCCATTCATCATGAAAAACAAATTCTTCAAAGGAAGTTGGTTCAAAGTTAGTAGATAAATTTAATTCACATTCATATGAAACATTTGTATCATTGACATCACCTGAATTTTAATTATCTATTTCACCTCCATCATCTTGTCTTGTTGAAATTTTGGTTCCTATCTTTCCAACCTCGTCAGGACAAACACTTTTAAGTGTCTTTGTGAGCCACTTTGGACATTTTTGTGATGGTCCAAGTTTCCCCATTGATTGAGATGGTGTTGCATTCCCATCAAGGTTAAATCTTTAAATCCTCTCAATGATCCAGGTGGATATCGGTGGCCACCCACCTATTCCAATTGGCTCAAAACAATTTGTTGGTAATTTAATATTTTTAGCAGTTTTTCAGGTCCTAAACTTTTGGGGCCATTTTGAGGGCCTAAACAACTTTTTTCATGATAGGGCACCTCAATAATAGCTAAAGGGTTTTATTGATCCCCCAAAATGAATCTCCTCATATATACCTTTCCAACGAGCTATCGTGCGCCCCAAACAAAGATCGTATGCCAAAGTTACACCCCCAGGAAGTTGATACATCAAACTACCCAAAACGAGGTCCACAAAATTGTTTGCTTTTCATATTCCGAGGTTAGGGTTTTGGATTTTATTTATGTTAAAAATTCCTTTGGAGCCTCATTGTAACAATCATATTCTTGCGAATGAGCGTAGCCATCACATCTCTTCTCAGAGATAAGCTTCCACCATTCTAGCGAGTCTTTCACTATGTAATTTTATAGTTATGTGCATTTCACTCATTAATAGAAATTGTGTATTATTGTATATCTATGCCTCTTTTTATATATCTTATATATCTTTGTTATAGCATTGTATCTCTTTCAATATCTTGATATATTTCTTGATTATATCTCTGCTCTCATTTCGTGCCAAAAAATAATCTGGATCAGTGGTATCAGAGCAGGATGCTCTTGATCATTTTTCAGTGCATGTCCCCGACGAGGTCTGAGTATAGAAATTTGGGTCTCGATATTGTCTCTCTTGAGTAAAATCACTCTCACACGCCCAAGAAACCCTCCACGGTGGAAGAAAAGAAAGACGACAAAGCAATATATTATATTAATTTGTTGCTTGAGCAAGCTCTCATGTGATAGAGGGACAAAATGATGGAGAATTTTTCCCACATCCTTCAACACCTTCCGAAAGAAACAAGAACACATTCATCGAGTGGCCCCTTTGGAGGCACCTCTCCTTTCAATATACAAGTTAATTTTGATATTCCCATATTTGAAGGTCATATCGATACAGATTCTGGTTAAATCAGCTAGAAATTTATTTCTCCCTTCACAAATTTTACGACAGGGAAAGGATCAACTTCGCATTTCTTAAGGCTCTCCCCCATGTCAAATATCGGTGGGAAAATTACTGGGAGAAAATTTCTATAGAGGATTCTAGAATATATGGGGTTGATCCCACTTGGTATTTTTTGTGGATGCAGTCAAGGAACAATATTACCCTATTGGTAACTATGACAACCGGTACTTGAGATGGACCACACTATGAAAAGAGAGGGGAAAAACAGTGTCGGAGTTCACAAACACCTTCCATACCTTGCACACCAAGCTAGGTATCAAAGACTCTAAGCGACATTTTGTTCTCAAATATCGTGGGGCTCTGCATAGGTGCATCCAAACCGAAATGGATTTCCTAGATATCTCATCACTGGGAACTACCTATCGATATGATGTGAAAACCGAGCATAAATTTAGGCACCAGAATAAACGAGAGTTTGGGTATGCAAATACGCAACAACCAAATTATGGTAAATATGACCCTAAAAACCAGCCTACAGAAAACTAGTCCAAGCCACAGTAAAATAAGGGTAACAGAAAGACGAAGGACACTGGAAAGTGGTGCGATTTCCACAAAATCCCCTGGCACAACACTGATGGATGACACTCAAAATAATCATTGGTGACCGATATTAAATAAAAAGAGTCGAACCCTGATTCATAATCTAATTTATAAAATAATGGGAGAAGACAAATCATCGACACAGATCCCACTGCTATTGTCGCGACTGCAACAATTCAACCAGAAGAACCAATAGATCCTGAAGAGGGGGAGTGCCTTTTTCATTCATATATGTGGGTGGATGGGACCCCACTCCATTTTATTGTTGATAGTGGAAGTTAGAATAACCTCATCTCAGTAGAGGTCGTCAATAGTTGGGATTGTCGACATAACCACACTCGCAACCATAGAACAACGAGTGGTTTTTCCAGGGATGAGATCTCCTTGTCAGCTAGTAGTGTCGATTGTCATACAACATCCAAACTTTCAAGGATAAGGTATTATGTGATGTTTCCCTATTGGATGTATGTGATGTTCTTTTGGGCCAACCATATACGTGGAAGCGCCATGCTATTTATGAGTCTCAACCCTGTAGTGTCATTGTTACTCTACGGGGTCATCTCTATAAGATACCAGAGGTAGTTTTGACTATTGTCCCACTAAAATAGTTCTGCAAGGTAATCTATCATACTGCAAAATTCAGACTCTTCACAATCTGTTCAAAACGTGAACATAAAGACATTGCAACCACTGCAACCTTGGCCCAAGACCTTTCTTTCCAAAAGAAGTTGATTGCAGAAGAGAAAGAAGATATTGTTTCTTCACCTACAATGGTACCTACACACTACCAAATCAAGCCAAGATAAAACAGGTTGGTTGAACATATTCAATCCCTCTAGCAACAGGTTTGTGACAGTCTTCAACAACTTCTCCAGCAAGGCAAGCAACTCACCAAGATTCAGATTTAGCAAATGATTTCCCCTCTCCCCCAGGAACTCAACGCAATGGATACCATTTCTTCCTAAGGAGGGAATATTGACCTAGGTGGATATCTGTGGCCACCCACCTGTTCCAGCTGGCTTAAAATAGTTTGTTGGTGATTTACTATTTTTAGCAGTTTTTCGAGTCCTCTTCCGGGGCCATTTTGAGGGCCTAAACGACATTTTTTCATGATCATGCACCTAATTAATAGTCTAAGGCAATGAATGAGCCCCCAAAATGAAGCTCCTCTTTGATGCCTTTCCAACGAGCTATCACGAGCCCCAAACAAAGATCATGTGCTAAAGTTACGCCCTTGGGAAGTTGATAAAAAAAACTACCCAAAACAGGGTCCACAAAATTGTTGGCTTTTTATCTTCCAGGGTTAGGGTTTTGGATTTTATTTATGTTAAAAATGACTTTGGAGCCTCATTGTAACAATAATCTTCTTGCGAATGAGCATAGCCATCACATATCTTCTTAGAGATAAACTACCACCATTCTAGCGAGTCTTTCACTCTATAATTTTACAGTTTTGTACATTTCACTCATTAATAAAAATTGTGTATTACTGTATATCTATGCCTCTTATTATACATATGATATATTTTTGTTATATCATTGGATATATCTTGATATATTTCTTGATTATATCTCCGCTCTCATTTCGTGCCAAAAAATAATCCGGATCACTCTATCACATCATCCAATTGTACTTCATGTCCATACAAAGTGGCTGGATCTTCTACATGAGAGGGAGATGGAACTTCAAAAGGATATTCCAACGATTGATCCAAGATAGGGATCCCCCCTTCAAGATGTTTAATCTGATCATCAAAATTGTGATGTGTCTTTACATGGATGAATCTATCTTGATGATCAAGTTGTTGCTCAACAATCTTGTAAAATACCTAGCCTGCTAAAAACTAATAAAATGCCCTGATACAAATAAAATTAAAAAAAGAAAAATTCCAATAATTTCTCATGCATCCAACAACATATTAAAATATCATGAATGCAACCATTCAACAAACACAACATTCAATAAAACATTTTCACATTGGAATTAAACATATGAAATATCACAAAACACTTATCTCTTGATATGATTAAGCTAGCTACTTATGAGCAATGTTCCTATTGATATTATGGTAGTTGCGAGAGGTATTAACCTCCATGTGTAGCCTCTGACTAGAATAGAATATTCTGGAAGCAAGAGAAACCCTAAAAAAATGTGTAGAAACCCTAGAAGACAAGTCGACTCCGTAAAATAATTAATATTAAAGTATTAGCTTCTAGAAGGTCAAGTTGGCCCAAACAAATGACAAGAACCACTATAAATAGGAGACGCTTGAGTTCATTTGTACTCACTCACCTCCCTCACTCTCTCAAGTATATAGAAAGTTTGGAGTTGCAACTGCAAGAATGGAAGGTGGATCCTCTGGGGCGATTCTTGTTCTCTTTCTCTAGTGTTATATAACCTAAGATATGCACCTTACCTTCTAGTATCTCTTGGTGGTATTCTTGGTGACATTCGTGGTGGTATTTTGATATCCTTGGTGGTATTCTTGGTAAGTGCAACTGCAACTGCTGCAGCTAAGTATTGTTCTTGTTTTGTGGCTTTCAAAATTTTTGTCCAGTGAGCTATCTTTGGAGAAAGATGTGCTCTCTTGGTTATCTATTGGCTCTAGTGCTGCTTCCAAAATCATTCTATCTAGCAAAGGTTATGGTGCTCGGGAGTGGCTGCGTGCCTATGGTTGGGTGACAATGGTGATATTGTCTATGGTAAAATGAGCACATCAAATATTTTAGCAGGTTATGGGCCCACACTACCTTCATAACAATCTAACTGTTGGAAGTTAGAGAGGGAGTTCTTTGTCAAGCTCATTATAGCACCAATTGCAGCTACAACTGGGGTTTCTGATTTTGCAGTTGCAACAAACCCTAATATAATTCTTTGGGCACCTTAAGTGAAGTGTTGGACCTAATTTATGGATATTCTAGTGTGCTTTATCCTAGAGCACCCTCTGGTGCCCTCAGCTAGCAAAAACGCCAAGTTTGAGTTCTTGGTCAAAGTCCAAGTCAAAGGTTGACTGGTTAAAGTCAAATTCAAAGGTTGACTGGTTAAAGTCAAACTCAAAGGTTGACTTTTGGTCAAAATTGATTTTGTGGTGAAATTTGAAATTTCAGGGTTTCTATATTGTACTAATCATTAAACCTTTTTTATTCAGTTTCAAACCTCTTCTTGTCAATGTGGTGTCTAGTTTTAGATTAGAAGACAAGTTGAACGATGTTGCAAATTTCAAAGGTATGCACTTGTATATGATTTTCATGTTATATCATCCAACAAAGCATGAGTGTGTTTTGTAGGGAATGTATAAGAGACCTTGTCCAAGAAATAATATTGGATTCAATACATTTAGAGGAACAAGCAGTTGAGCCTCCAGGTTCCAGGTTTGATTGATCAAATTGTTAAGTTTCAATTTGCACATATCAAGTTTGATAGTTTCTATGGTAATAGTAGACACTATAGTTGTGACAAAAATCTTTTAAAGGTTCTATTACTATTAGGTATACTTGGTTGCATGTAAGTACTATTGATATATATATGCTTATTGCACTTGTTTTCAAAATGAACTAACATCTCCTGTAGGAGATATTTATTATTTTTTTCTCCCGGCAGGTCACCTTGGTAATTCTATGACGACTACCATCCTTGTTACCATAGATATGTTCTTATGAAAATGCTATTGGAAATAATTTTTCTCTTGTTGTTCTCGTTTTGGGAAGGTCACAGGTGATAGCTCTGAGAAGGAGCTAGAGTGATAGTTGAAAAACTTGGAGAAAATGACTCCATCAAGTGGTGAGGCAGACGATCTCACCAAGTACCAATTATAAAGGAAGCGTGTAAAGCAAAAGATGTTTTGGACATTGTTCACTTAGATATATGTGGACCAATGTCAACCTTCTCACTAATTGGGAGAGTACACCTCAGATGATTTCAAGACATTCTATAGAGAGGTCGAGATTAGGAGGGAGCTCACTACTCCCTACAATCCTTAGCAAAACGGTGTAGCAGAAAGAAAGAATCGATCCATTGAAGAATATATCAAGGAAATGATGAATGACCAAAATATATCCATGTTTGTATGGGGAGAAGCAAATATGATAGTAGTATATGTTCATAATAGAAGTCCTCATCATATATTGAAGAACATGACTCCAGAAGAAGCTTTCTCCGAAAAGAAGCCAAGTGTTGAACACTTGAGGATATTTGACTGTCAGTCAAGAAGAAAGAATGAAAGGAAGCTATGATGGAAGAATATCAATCCATCATGAAAAATGATGTATGGGAAATCATACCTGGACCTGAAAGAAAGTCTGTAGTCACTTAAAAATGGGTTTACAAGATAAAACATAAAGTAGATGGGAGTATCGATAAATACAAGGTAAGATTTGTGGCTAGAGGGTTCTCCCAACATGAGGGAGAAAACTAGGATGAGACGTTTGCTCCAATTTCCAGATACACCTCTATTGGAGCCATCATATCTCTTGCAACAACCATGGGTTCGAGTTTACATAAGATGGATGTAAAGCCACTTTTCTCAATGGAGTAATTGAGGAAGAAGTATACATAGAGCAACCTCAAGGTTTTGAGGTACACCCAAGAGAAACCCATGTATGTAGATTAAATAAGGCCTTGTATGGACTCAAGCAAGCTCTAAGAGATTGGTATGCATGAATTGACAATTACTTGATAAGACTTGGATTTTCCAAGAGATATGTTGACCCATATCCTTATTACAAGGTTGTGAATGATGCACTTGTGATCCGACTACTATATGTTGATGATTTGTTTCTGACAGGTGCAGATCCTGTCATTATTCAATGTAAGAGGGAGTTAGCCTATGAATTCGATATGAATGATATTGGTTTCATGCATTATTATTTAGGACTAGAGGTATAGCAATAATGTGGTGAAATATTCCTGGGGCAAGGGAAGTATGTTTTAAATATTCTTCAGAAGTTTGGGATGATGGATTGCAAATACATGACAACTCCTATGGTGACAGATTTGAGGAAGTTGAGAGACTCTGATTCTAATCCAGTAGGCTCATCCCTATACCGACAGTTGATTGGCTCATTGATGTATTTGGTTAATACTCGATCAGACATTTGATTTTTTGTGAACATGTTGAGCCAGTTCCATGTGGAATCGAGACATGAGCATTTGATACCTGCAAATCACATTTTGATATATATTTGTGGGATGCTAAATTATGGTTTGAGATATGCCTCAAGCAATGACATACAATTGCATGGATTTGATGATTCAGATTGGGCAGGGAGTGCAGATGACATAAATAGTACTTCTAGTATATGCTTCAGTTTAGGCTCTGCTATAATATCATGGGCTAGTAGGAAACATAACTCTGTTGCACTCAGCATTGCAGAAACATAGTATATTACAATGTGTGACACTTGTACGTAAGCAGTATGGATATGTAAGATGATTTCTTGACTATATGATCAAGTGTTGGATTCGACTGTGATATATTGTGATAATCAAAGATATGTGAGGCTTTCAGAGAACCCCGTGTTCCATGACAGGTCGAAGCACATTGATATCAAGTACTATTTTATTCGTGATAAAGTCCAGAAGGGAGAAGTGGTTCTCTATTACATCACCACTGATGAGTAGACAACTTATATTTTGATGAATCCGTTGTCCAAGATAAAGTTTGCATACTTTAGGGATAAGTTGGGACTCATGGATATTTCTACTTTGTTTGAAAGGGAGGATATGACTTCCTCGGTTGGGAGGGAGTGCTGATATATGGAATCATGGATAGTCAGTGTGTTGGTGGACAAACATTATCTAGGCAAAGAATGGTCCAGGTAGGGAAAATTTTTGGTGGACAGACATCCTCCCTGTGGAGGATGGTCGAGGTTGACAGATTGTTGGTGGACATACATTCTCCCTGTGGAGAATGGTCCAGGTTGATAGATTATTGATGTACCATGGAGAACTATTCTTCTAGGACGTATTTCTGGATTAGAAGAATGATCTGTCTCCATGAGTTCACAATAGTGACCATAGTGGGGATATTGGTACATGACATACATTTTCCCTGAGTTCACAGTAGTGGCCAGAGGGAAAATGGTCAAGGAGAGTCATTCTTCTAGGATGTATGTCGGGATTAGAAGAATGGTCCTTGTAGCCCATGGCATGGCGTACAACATCTGGGAGGAAAATAATTCTTCTAGGACGTATGCATGAATTAGAAGAATGGTCCTTGTAGCTCATTGCGGGGATTACAACATCTATTGGGACAATTATTCTTCTAGGATGTAAGTCTGGATTAGAAGAATGGTCCCTATATCACTTTGTTGAGTGTGTTGATTTCAACACATGACTTATTCAACATCATGCATGATTACTCAGATGGAGTATGGCCTCGAGAGATGATGCAGACGATGATATGATTTGATGCCATGAGATTTTTTTACTGCATGGTGATACCTTGTGTAGATATTAGTTGATTGCAGTGGAGATTGTATGTCACTAGATAGTAGTTGTGTGCTACTAGGAGTGGTTGTGTACCACTATATGGTAGTTGTGTGTTTCTATGGATCAACATTGTTGTGATCTATTGGATGGAATTGTAGTAACTATGTGCTACTACCTGATTTCCATGGAGACTACCAATAATGTTGAAGGTGTTTCCTAGGCTAGTGTGCCAACTAGTAGTGTTGGAGGTGATTTTCAGCTAGATGGATAGTGATGATGATTCTCGTGACTTTATCTACATGATCATGAGATATCATGTGTGGCTATGATGATGCTACCTGTAGAATGGTCTGCAAGATTATGTGAGCCTTTCCCATACCATGTGGAATGGATGGATATGTTTGATACCATTACAATTAATACCTCCCTAGCAAGGAGGGAGTGTTGATATTATGGTAATTGTGGGAGGTATTAACCTCCATGTGTAACATTTGACTAGAACATAATATTCTAGAAGCAAGAGAAACTCTAAACAAATGTGTAGAAACCCTAGAAGACAAGTTGACTAAATAAAAGAATTAATATTAAGGTATTAGCTTCTAGAAGGACAAGTCATCCCAGATAAATGACAAGAACCACTATAAATAGGAGGGGCTTGAGTTCATTTGTATGCACTCACCTCACTCACTCTCTCAAGTATAGCACAAATTTGGAGTTGTAGCTGCAATAATGGAAGGTGGATCCTCTGGGGTGATTCTTGGTCTCTCTCTCTCTAGCGCTATCTATCCTGAGATACGCGCCTTACCTTCTAGTATCTCTTGGTGCTATTATTGGTGACATTCTTGGTGGTATTATGATATCCTTGGTGGTATTCTTGGTAAGTGCAACTGCAACTACTGCAACTAAGTATTGTTCTTATTTTGTGGCTTTGTTCTTTTATGTCTTGTGAGATATATTTGGAGAAATATGTACTCTCTTGGTTATCTATTGGTCCTAGTGTTGCTTCCATAATCATTCTATCTAGAAAATGTTATGGTTCTTGGGGGTAGATACATGCCTATGGTTTCTTGAAAATAGTGATATTTTCTATGGTAAAATGAGCACATCTAATATTTTAACAATTCCTATGAACTGTAGGTTTGTTGTTCCATTTATCTCAACAACAAGCCACCCTAAATCTAGGGCTATGAATCCAAAAGGAGGATTGGCTCTCATGGTTGGTCACACTGTCCACACACAACATTCCAATACCCAAGTTTCTAAATCCAACAACAATCCCAATCCATCGTCTCTCTTTCCCCTCAACCTGCACTACCCAAGGAATGGGACCCCCTTCTCTACCATGCAGTCCCTCGAGCTATCCCAATTCCCTTCAGGGCACCAACACAAGGTTAGCCAGAAAATATCACATCTAGGGATTCCAAGAATCTTAGTTGTAACAATGGAGTGCTCAAAGAAACCTTCTCAAGGCTCTTGAGAAGTTTCGTCAACATGGAAACTCACTTATAGGAACACAACCTACATTACAAGCACACACTGTACAATTCCAACATAAATCTATCCCCTTTTGTGGTTGTTCTCATACATAGCATGGCTAGTGGTCTTTTCCAACACCTATCTCCCTCTTGTTGTCCCAAAAAATGCATGTAAAAACTTTCCATAATACCCACTCGAATTTGCTTTATCTCACTTGCAAACTTGACTCTCACGTTTCCCAAAAAGTCGTTGTACTCAGCCCATGCAGTCATAAATTAGTGAGATGACTTTGAGGTAAACATTAATAATGAAATGGATTATATTATTAGGAATGTGGAATGCCTTGGACCCCCATTCACCCCCCCTCTCTTATGGAATCATATCCCCCCAATGTTACCATCCCTCTTGTATCGTAGCCAATGTTTATTTTTATTAATAATTTCAATGTATAATTATTTAGCTCGTCCCTCAACCATATTGATTAGTATAGGATCTTCGGACCAAAACATATTGGCTCACCAACCTAAATTACATATGTACAATTACATTATAATTGATGGGGATGCAAATTGGGATGTTACAATCCACTCCCCCTTATTTTTAAACTATCCTTAGTGCACATCACCATACATGATCCAAATTGGATCCTTGCCTAAACTGTTTTGTAAATTCATGTTTTATTTATTTCATTTCATGTTTTTTTGGAAATTTTGGAAGGGGAAACAAACCATGTAACGGTTGGCCTTCCAAAGGCATCCCATTAAAAGAATGAACATTGTAGTGAAGAGGGAACAAGTGAGGAAACGAGAACATGGGAATTTTACAGAGATGAGAGGTTGAAGAGTGCAACCTGCTTGAAGATCCGTGGATGAAGGAGTTAAGGAGCCTATCCACGATGAGTAAAGGAATCTCTGAGCCATGGGAATCTACAGTTCTTTTTTCAAGTAACAATGAATGATATTTTTGGGCATGCATAGCTCACCCATTATAATGAATTTCCCAAGAAATATAAATCTATGTTGTTTATACTATGTGGGTGCAATCTTCTCTATGGAGGTATATTGTGGTTTTGGTTTGAGTTTTGTTGCTTGAAATTTATGTTCTGGTTAGTATATGAAAGCTTCATTAGCTCAATAGTATCTGAGATAAGTTTTTTTTATTGTTGATTGAGGTTACACTCACCCACAAATTGTATTCCCTCCTCTGAGCGTTTTATTTTATTGTTGGGCGAATTTACTTCTTCCTGGGTGAATTTGTACCTCTCAGGCATTTTTCTTAGTGATAGGCATCCCAACTAAGAAGTTGGTTGGAGTTAATCATTTTTGGTTCATTTTTATTTATTTTGGAATCTTCCCTTTCCCCCAAGTCATTTCCTCTAATGTTGAGTGTCTAAACTCGCCCCAAGTCATTTTTTTCTGATGTTGAGTGTCTGAACTCACCACAGTTCGTTTTTCTCCGATGTCGGGTGTCTAAACTCACCCCGGGTCATTTTTCTCTTATGTCAAGTGCCTAAACTTGCCATGGGTTTTTTCTATATCACTGAGTGACTTAATTCATCCAATGAATGTTCCTTTATAGTTGGAGATCCTCATTTATATCACTGGTAATTTAACCAAATCCCACATTTTGGGAACTTAGTTGGAATTGGTCTCGCAACCAAAAACAACGCAACTAAAGAAGCCAAAAAAAACAAATAACATAGAATCAAATTTATTCCACAAAAGAATATGTGTTGATGAAATGGTCAATCCATAGGCCCATTGTTTACGGATCATATGGTAACATAGCAGGTTCACCATAGACGTTGAAGAAGTTTCCATGGGCAAAGCCTTGAGTAAGAAGAATCTAGAAGTGTTGTGAGACTTCAATAGGAAGATCCAAGAACAAAGTCTATATTGGAGGCAAAGAGTATATGAGCTAGAAAAATAGCTTTCCAAGCACCAAGACTCCTTCACCGTCGTGAGGGAAAAATTAGACAGAAGAATATTGCATCTCTTGCGGTTGGGGGATAAATTCAATGAGATGGATAATTTGCAAGAGGAGAGGTCCATTGAAGTCAATTCTTAGTTACCATGAGTTGGTAGTGAAGGAAAATGGATCGAAGGAGTTAGAAGTAGTTGTCCAAGAGACCAAGCAAGCCCCTTCTATTCCCACTACCGAATTTAGCACTGTAATAGAGGAAAACATGGTAAACTCACCTTCTACAACACTTTCTCAGGAAACCTTTGGTGACTTTGAGAATCACAGTAGAGGAATTGGTTCCAATATCATGGGGAAAATGGGCTATGATGGCCAAGGGATAGGCAAAGAAGGCTAAGGGCTTTTTATTCCCATTGCATCTCAACAGAGGCCCAACCATTAAGGCCTAGGATTCAGTGGAAAAGAAGCCAACACAAGTGCATCTCACACCACTTTCTTCACGGAAAGAGGAACCAAAAAAGAATCCATGTGAAACAAGCCACTCAAATATCCTTGTAGAATCTTGGAAGAGGGTAGTAAAGAGATTATTTTTTCATCCATATTCGGTCCAATGCTTGGGGGACCAAGAAACCAAGCTAGCAAGCATAATCACAAGCTGAAGAGGTATGGCATAGTTTGTTTCTGTTGCAAGAAAATGGGTCATAAGGCTAGCGATTGTTGGCACTCTATAAGGACAAGCATCCCATGCAAGAAATATTACAAGTACTATATATTGATTGGACATTGGGAGGCTAAATGTTGGAGGCTTAACTTGGAAATCCATTGCAAGAACCGAAAAACTAAGAAGAAATCTTGGAGAGTCAAGCGTAAAGGTGAGTTGGTTTCACTTGCAGCCCAAGGAATAGTGGTTTTCTAGTGACCTATTGCAGCAGTGAATCCATTTCTATCCATGAGATGGACAATATACTTATGCCAAAGGAAGCCTCAATTCATCTCTTATCTTCCATCCTACAATAGAAGCACCCTTTTTTGGAGAAAAATCAGATTCTGCTTGATGATCGGAGAATAAGATTGAAGGGATTTGAATATTTTGGGAACCAAAAGACTGCAAATGGGGAGGTGTGATCCGAATTGGATCCTTGCCTAAACTATTTTATAAATTCATGTTTTGTTTATTCCATTTTGTCTTTTTTTGAAAAAAATGGAAGGGGAAACAAACCATGTGACAATTGGTCTTCCAAAGGCATCCCATTAAAAGAATGAATGTTGTAGTGAAGAGGGAACACTGGAGGCAAGGAGAACTTGAGAATTTTATAGATATGAGATCTTGAAGAGTGCTTCCTGCTTGAAATTCAATGGACGAAGGAGTGAAGGAGCATGTTCTTGATGAGTGAAGGAATCTTTGATCCATGGCCATCTGCAATTATTTTCATGAGTAACAATGCATTTGATTTATGGGCATGCATATCTCACCCATTGTAATGAATTGCCCAAGAAAAATAAATCTCTGTTGTTTATATTGTGTGGGTGCAATCTACTCTATGGAGGTATATTGTGGTTCTGGTTTGAGTTTTATTGCTTGAAATTTTTATTCTGGTTAGTAGATGCAAGATTCATTAGTTAAATCATCTATGAGATTTTTTTGTCTTGTTGATTGAGGTTCCACTCACCCACAAATTGTATTCCCTCCTTTGGGAATTTTATTTTATTGTTGGGAAATTTTACTTTTTCTTGGGCGAATTTTTACCTCTTTGAGTGTTTTCCTTATTGTTGGGCATCCCAACTAAGAAGTTGGTTGAATTTAATTATTATTGGGTCATTTTTCTTTATCTAGGAGTATTCCCTTCCCCCTAAGTCGTTTCCTCTAACAATGAGTGTCTAAACTCATGCCAGGTCATTTTCCCCTAATGTTGAGTGTTTAAACTCGCCCCAAGTCATTTTTCTTTGATGTTGGGTGTCTAAGTTCGCCCTAGGTTTTTTTACTTTGATGTTGTGTGCCTAAACTCACCTTGGTTGTTTTCTATATTACTGAATGACTTAATTCATCCATTGAATGTTCCTTTATATCTAGACATCCTCATTTATCTCACTAGTAAATTAACTAGTTCCCACAGTTTGGGAACTTAGTTGGCATTGGTCGGGTAACCACAAACAACACAACCCAAGAAACTAGCAAACCAAATAACAAAGAAGAAAATTCATTCCGCAAAATTGTCTATGTTGATGAAATGGTCATGCCATAGGCCCATCGTTTATGGATAAATATAGGTGTACATACATATTACAAAGCTAGGCTCTCCGACCTTTAATCAGTATAGGCTCTCTGGCCTAAAATGTACATAATGATTTCATGTATTAGTAACTCTTTCAACAATTCCAACCAATAATCTCTCATTCCCCTCAACCTTCACAACCCAAGGAAGTGTACCCCCTTCTCTGCACTTTAGTCCCTTAGGTTGTCCCACTTCCCTTCCAGGGCTCAAACATAGGTTGTACATGAATTCATAGAGCCATGGCTTCTAGGAACTCCAACTGTGATAATGGAATCTCCAAGATTTCAAAGTAGTTGATAGTATGCCTTCGTCATCACATATTTCAACTCACACTTTTCTTTTTTTAAGCTATCACATGTCCACTAGAATTTACTTATTCCATGCCTTTGTTCTTGAGGTCAGTTTCCTTCTGGTACTATTCTTTCCAAGTACTCCATTCATGTCTTCATTCTTCAGTTGTTCCTATAAAACCATCAAGAGAATAAACATGTTATAGCCATTATCATGCAACATTTATCTTATTCATGGGAGTTCTCAACTCCATCACATAATATTTATTCAAAAGTAATTTTGTAATCATAAGCTAATACTTATCTGTATGGCCATCATGTGCTTCTTAAAGTTTCCATGAGAAAGAATTCAACTCACTGTCCTTTTTCCGAAACACCCTCATGATTCCAACCACAATTCCATATGCATTTTTAAGCTACCTCTTCCTTTCTATACCCACCCTCTAGTCTTAGGAATCCATTTATTTTCTACACAGTCCCTTGGGTGATCATTTACTAAGGTTTTCATGTGTAAGGAGAGTTCCAACCAACTACTAGACACCCACTGGTAGTGTGTAGCCAATAACTTCCGGAAATCATATGGTTCCAGTATCATAACAATGTCATTCTTCCCAAAATTTTCATCTTCAATAGTCATCATCTCATATTTATCATGTACATACAATCATCATGAGATATCATCATGGAAATTCCATTTATTAATTTCAAATCCGTTTCAGAAAGAAATTCAAATTTCCCCAGGTATGAGATTCCCTCTGATCATATTTTTCTCTTGCAGTTGTAGGTATCGGTCTTCCTTATAAGCTTACTCCATTGCCATATCCAAGACCATTCTACCTACAATATTTCTCAACTTTTATTTATCCAAACAAATTGTCAATATTCATGCACATTATCCTTTTATAACAAAACCAAGCATTACCAATAACCAATGTGCCAATACCCATGGCCACATTTATTCGATGCATCCCTTCATTGGTTCTAGAATACCACATATCTTTGCCATGTATTCCTCCATGGTGAGGTGGAAGGATTAGACAATGCATCGACACATTATCCATACTCTTCCTCGTTACTTGTTCGATCATTTGGATACCTTTCTCTTTGACCCATACACAACACCAAGGATATAATCCTTTAGTGCTCTTTAGTGTCAGAAAAGAGGTTGCAGTCCAAACATCAATTATAAGTATGCAGACCATTGAGCACTTCTATAGCTTGATATCCCTTCCATATCCAACCACATCATGGTATCACACATGGCTAGCTCTATTGGCATCCACTTTTATAATTGGAAAATATCTCATGACCACCTTTGTTATGAACTCATAACCAATATAACATGACATGCCATCAAGTTTCACATTTTTTTATTGCATTTAAATCATTAAATAAATTTTGTGCATTCAATGTTGTCTTCCTTTACCATATCCAGTGGAGTTCCATGCTCATAATACACATCCATTCAAATATTCATTTTTTGACTAAGGGAACACTTAACTCGATTTCCTTCACCATTTATGCATCATAAGTAACTGAATGCATACTTGCATGGTTGTTATCAAATTAATTGATGCTACTTGATCAATTGGTATCTCATAGAAGCTCATAGGCTCCCTTCACCAACCTCTTGATTGGCAATTTTACCATCCTCATTTGTCTTTATATGAATGGTTTTCATATGCGGTGGAAAAATCATTAACACCTTCAACCATGCTATAAACCTTTCATTGATAAACAAGCCATCATTATCAACTTTCAATCATAATAACAACTTTATTTAATGTATAACAAAAAACTACTCTTAGTCTATAAGCATGCAATGTGCGTATACAAGCATTCTCACATGCACTAATGTATGTCTACATGCACTAATCATTCATTCTCAACATTCCTAGTAGTGCATATGTATTCTATCTTTCCTATGTGCATTCTGCACCACTTCCAATATGCACTTCAATCCATATTTATTCGATATTTTCTGCTATAGTTGGTTTTCCTTGATTCTCTCTAGATCCTTGCTGCCATGTGTGCTCTCACTATTCTCATATGTGCATTGTCATTCCTTGACTTGAAAATTTTCCATCCAAGTCCCACTCAACCATCTTGTAGTTCTAGCTAATATGTCCTATTGGAAATTGCCTCCACTTAGGAAATCATGCCCCAAATTTACCTTGTTGAAACATTCCAACACATTGGAATGATGTAGTTTATATCATCCCATTTTCTTAATGCCACATTATCCTCCAATCAGTGTAGCCATTCTCATTATGGAATCGCTTACCATTACCTCTATTTGTCCATTGGATTTTCTCAATTTCTGAATACTTCTCTTCACTTCATCGAGTAATTTCATGTGAAGCCATATTTTGTCCACTCAAGACCAATCTGCTCCCATAGGATGTTGTATTTCTCCATTGTCACTTTAAGGTGACTGGAACTTCATTATTCCATCCCTGGAATTCATTGCACCTTTATCCCGCTTCCACTATGCATTCTAACAACAAAGTGAATTTCTTTCTCTAGATATTTTTAGACAGAAGTAGCTAATGCATAGCTAGAAATTCGTTTCATTTTCTTCGGACTAGCTAGATTTTTCTTGCACATATTATTTATGCAAAAGGGAAAAAGTTGGAAAATATTTGCAGCAATATGGATTTTCCAACTAAGAAGTTGGTCGGATTTAATCGTTGTTGGGTCATTTTTATTTAGTTGGGAATATTCCCTTTTCCCCCAGGTCATTTCCTTTGACGATGAGCGTCTAACTCACCCCAGGTCATTCTTCTCCAATGTTGAGTGTATAAAATCACCCCAGGTTGTTTTTCTCTCATGGTAGGTGTCTAAACTCGCCCTAGTTGTTTTTCTTTGATGTTGCGTGCCTAAACTCACCTAGTTGTTTTCTACATTAACGAGTGACTTAATTCATCCACTTAAAATTCCTTTATAGCTGAACATCCTCATTTATTTCACTGGTAAGTTAACCAGTTCCCACAGTTCAGGAACTTAGTTGGAATTGGTCTGGAAACCACAAACAACGCAACCCAAGGAACTAACAAACCAAATAATAGAGAAGCAAATTCATTCCATAAATTACCCATTTTGATGAAATGGTCTGGCCATAGGCTCACCGTTTATGGATCAATATAGGTGTACATACATATTACAATGATAGGCTCTCTAGCATTTAATCAGTACAGGATATCCAACCTAAAACATATAGAATGATTTCATAGTTCAGTAACTATTGCAATAATTCCAACCAACAATCTCTCATTCCTCTTAACCTGCACAATCCAAGGAAGTGCACCCCCTTCTTTGCATCATAGTCCCTCATGTTGTCCCACTTCCCTTATAGGTCTCCAACATTGGTTGGAGAGGAAGTCTCAGGGCTATGGATTCTAGGAACTCCAACTGCGGTAATGGAATCTACAAGCTTTTAAAGTAGTTGAAAGTAGTTGAATCTCATTTTCTAAGGTTTTCATGTGCAAGGAGAGTGCCAACCCACTACTAGACACCCACTAGTAGTTTGTGGGAAATAAATGTTGATTTTTCTATATGAGATGATGTGTGATATCAATGTATTATATATATTTATACCTTGTATTATAAATACCATGTCATATTATATATATATATATATATATATATATATATGGTGATGATGATGATGATTATTAACGTCCACTAAGACCTGAGTGGTCTATCGTACCTTAAGAGGGTAAGTGATTACTTGTGATTCTTTAGAATTTTGTTTCTGTGCTAAAAAAGCATTAAGATAAGCTTTCCAAGATCACCATAATTTTGTCAAGTTAAGAGGTTAGGAAGGTTGGTAGTGTGATCAATATTTTGAAAATGAGATCTAATATGGGTATAGGCTGGACAATATAAGAGAAAGTTTTTTTCATCTTCAACCTTCTTAGTGACACACTCTTTCATCCCATGGCGTTTTAGGAATTGACCAATGCCCAGTTTCACTATGGAGCTCGTGAGAATTTGTTCTTATCTTAGCAATGTTTATTTTTTTCTTTACACTTGGCAAAACAGATAGATAATTTTGATCTT
>ML818472.1:10464-29526 GCA_009831015.1 Picea engelmannii | reverse complement strand
ATTATTCATGTTCAAAACCGTAGAGAAATATTATTTCCGTTCAAAACCACAGAGAAATATTATTCCCGTTCAAAACCCTAGATATATAATCTTAGAAATAAAATATCTCCTAAGAAAAAAAAAATCAAAACCCTAGATATATAATCTTAGAAATAAAATATTTCCTTCAAAAGAAAAGAAAAGAGAGAAGTATTATTCCCGTTCAAAACGACAGAGATATAATTTCAAAACCGCAGAGAGAAATATTATTCCCGTTCAAAACTACAGATAAATATTATTTCCATTCAAAACTGCAGAGAAATATTATTCCCGTTCAAAACTGCAGAGAGAAATATATATATATATATATATATATATATATATATATATATGGAAGAATGTATTCCCCGATGTTTTCCAAACATCAACACTCCCTCTCAACGAGGGAGACATTCTTTATCATGCCAAAGCTTGTCTCCGAAGTATATAAACTTCACCAGGCTCACCCTGGGTCCGCATGTGATAGCATCTAGCATATTGAGTCTTTATCATTCCTTGTCAAATCACCATGACTGGGATAAAGACCACACCAGGGTCATTCACCATAGGTACACACCTGTGAGTGAATGTCAGGCCGATGCTAATTGACATGTGGAAAGAACCTAAAGCACCTCGAGTCCATATTATTCCTTGTCATGATAAAGAAAGGACTATGTTTGGGCCCATTTACCACAATTACACCTTTGTGATAAATGCATCCTATCTCCCTTGCTCTGCATCCCAATCTAGGAGAAGGTTTGCCTGATGTTGAAAGATCAACACTCCCTCTTAGCTAGGGAGGTATCTTTCGATGACGTCTTCATCTAGTAGTCCATTGACTACTCTGTAATCAACAAGTAGAAAAAAAATACTACCATGCCATTGGTATCTCAAATCATCTGTCACAATATCTGCGATCAAGCAACGCATAGTTGCTCCAAGTGATCTGGTAGTCTCCATGAAAATCAACTAGTAGCATACAACTACTACAATGCCATCATATAGAACATGACTTTTCTTATCCATAGTAGTATAGAACTACTGTCCAGTGGTACACAACCACTACTAGTAGCACACAACTACTGTTGAGTGACACACAGTCACTACCAGTGGTACAAAACCACTGTAGTAGCACACATATATTATCAAGAGACACACAGTCTCCCCCAATGGTACACAACCACCGTAGTAGAAAAAGGTATGTCACACATGAAACTCCCATGTGGAATTCTAGAGGCTACTCCCTCTAGAAACACTAGGGTCAACTCCCCATAGTGTGTGATGTTAAGGTAAACTCCCTTGATGTGTCCTCATATGATTTCCACAAGGGACGTTGGGATATAATCCCAAACCCACTTATCCCTCTCAGATAAGTGTCCTCACAGATCAACTCAACTCAGTCACAGAGGAGTAATATCTGAACTTCTAGAGGCTACTCCCTTTAGAAACACTAGGGTCAACTCCCCATAGTGTGTGACGTCAAGGTCAACTCCCTTGATGTGTCCTCATGTGATTTCCAAAAGGGACGTGTCCTCATGTTCTCTCCACAAGGGACATTGGGATATAATCCCAAACCCACTTATCCCCCTCGGATAAGTATCCTCACATATCAACTCAACTCAGTCATAGAGGAGTACAATCTGGAGAATGTCTCAGGAAGCTAGAAACATCAACACTCCCTCTTAGTGAGGGAGGAATTCTCTAGCACATCAAGTCTTCCACATAAGTACTTTAACTTCATCCTGGTAAGGGGTTTGGTAAGAACATCAACAACCTACTCATTTTTAGGAAGGTACTACACCAATATTGCCTTCCTATGCACCATGTCTCAGATGTAATGGTACTTGATCTCAATGTGTTTTGATTTGTCATGAAACACTGGATTCTCTAAGAGATTCACACAGCTATGGTTATCACAATGAATAATGGTGGAATCCAACACTACTTCATAGACTACCACACTTAATGCAATGTACTCTACTTTTGCGGTGCTTAAAACCACAAAAGTTTATTTCCCTCTACACCATGAAACCATGGCAGATCCCAAAGTGAAGCAACACCCGAAGGTGTTATTATTTTCCAATGTGATCCTTTTCCCAATCAGATTCAGTATATCCCTACAAACTTGTGTCAATACTAGAAGTATATCTCAGACCATGTCCAACTGTGCCTCACATTTATCTCAACACACGCTTCATAGCAAACCAGTGTGTTTGTCTCCACTGACTCTTAAACTAGATAAATGCACTCACTTTATATAAAATATTTGGTCTGGTGCTAACTAGATACATCAATGATCTAATCAGTTGTTTGTACAGGTTCGGATGAATCTCATCAGAATCGAAAAAAGACACACTTATTTTCTTTAGATTCATCACCATTGGTGTAGCCATGGGCTTACAGTTCATTATCCCAAAAAATTTCAATATTTCAATTGTTTACTTCCCCTCGCTCAGGAAGATATCTTCATTTCCATACCACACCTCTATTCCCAAGAAGTAGTGCATCATACCAAGGTCCTTCATCTCAAGCTCAGAGGCCAACGCATACTCGCATTCAACAATAAGGCTCTTTGTACCGATGAGGAATAAATCATCAACGTAGAGGACCAAAATTAGGGACTCACTATTAGCAATATTATACTACAAGTTGACATCAACAACACTTTTGTTGAATCCAAAACTCATTAGGTGACCATCAATCCTCACATACCAAGCTTGAGGTACCTTCTAGAGTCCATACAAGGCCTTCTTGAACCTGTACACATGCAACTCCTTCTCATGTATCATGAAACCATATGGCTTCTCTATGTATACTTCTTCCTCAATATCTCCATTGAGAAAGGCTATCTTCACATATGTATGATGTAGTCTCCAACCCATGGATGTTGCAAGGGAAATAATCATTCGGATAGAAGTGTATCGAGCAACATGAGAAAATGTCTCCTCATAATCTATTCCCTTGACCTGAGAGAATCTTCTAGCAACAAATCTCATTTTGTGCTTCTTGATGCTTCCGTCAGCTATGTGCCTGATATTATAGATCCACTTGGAAGTCACTACATACTTCCTCTCAGGTCTCAAAACAATATCCCACACATCATTCTTCATGATGGACTAATACTCCTCCATCATGGAATCTCTCCATACTGGTTGACTAGATGCCTCCTCATAACAGGAAGGCTCAGAATCAATGACGTGGCTCATAGTTGCGACATAACACGAATATATTTGAGGTCTCTTTCTCTCTCGGAAGGTACCACAAGGATTTGCATGTCCTTCTTCCTCCTGCAGAGTCTAATGAGCCCATGAAGGTCTCTTCTAACCTACTGCAATATTTCTAGTAACATCAACTGGAGCTACAATATCAACGAGATCAATTGGATCAATAGGCACAAATGTATCCCTATGAATTGATGGAGGGTGAGGGGGAGAAGGCACCATCTCTTCCTTTCTCTCACTATCAATGTCCATGTGAGATCCTCTACATCTCTTGAAGGATACCTCATCCTCAAAGGTAACATCTCTTCTCACCTTAATATGTCTTTGACCAGGGATGTAGATCTGGTATGCCTTCGAAGACTCACTATACCCCACAAATATACTTTTTCTTCCTGAAGGGTCTAGTTTGGTCCTTTTCTCCTTGGGTACATGAATGTATAGTGGACACCCAAATATCCTGAAGTGTCCAACCTCAGGCTTCACTCATTAATTGTGTCCATACTAGACATCTCATGGTTCCCTTGTGGAACACATGTCTAAGACATATCGAGGTTCCCTCATGGAACCAATGTCCTCTCTAGAACACATCGAGGTTCCCTCATGGAGCTAATTTCCCCCAATACATATCGAGGTTTCCTCGTGAAACCAATGTCTTGGTTCCTTCATCTGACCGTCTGAGGCATGTCAGTATGAAGTCCACATTCCCTCCTACTAGTCCACACAGGACCCTCCATGGAGAATGTTTCATGATGTTGCCTCAAACATCAACACTCCCTCTCAGCGAGGGAGACATTCTCTGCCGCACCAATCTTGTCCTAGAAGTACACAAACTTTGCTTTAGACAATGGATTGGTCAGAATGTCTATAGTTTACTCATAAGTAGAAATGTACTGAATTCTAATATATCCTCTTTGCATATGAACATATTCATGTATTGGTTGAAACCTCATATCCACACTTAGAATCCATCTAGATTGGCTCTCACATAATATGAATGTAACACACCAAAGAAAACATACAAAGAGCATATACCACTCTTCAAACCAATACACGATCCATGATCTCGTGTAAATTAATATACATGTGTTGTTCAAATATATTGAGGGATAATTCCACCATAAAAATAAATTTCCCCTTGTGTTGCGTAGTGATATTCGTTGTTGAGGGTTAGAGTCATGTTGATTTCCCCTGGGGAAAATATTTCATAGAGATATAGCGTGCAATTTATTGTGACTATTGGTTTCCATGTAGTTAAGCTTGTCGTGCTAACAAAAAATGAACCACGAGCAACCGTGTCTCCGAGCATCCCTGCATTGTTTACATGTTCCACATGGTTGTAGTACTCTGCCCAAATTTGAGTGGGAATTCAAGGTTGTGGAGTAAATCCTGTCTGGAAAATCTCTTGATACGGATGAGTATCCCACTGATACACTGCCTCTATTATATCTTGGTCATTTTCAGGATCTTGATATAGAATCCCTGGTCCTTGAGCATTGTACAATGTTAACCCATTTATATATGGTGCTAGATGTTCATGATCTTCATCTACGAAAATCGGTTGGGCAATCCCAGCTGCCACTCTATGAAATTATGAATGAGGTGGAAACGCCACACTCCACTCTAATTTCAAGAAGCTTTGGCTTGTGGAATCTAGATCAATTGGTCTTGTTTAGCTAGTGCAATAACTGAAAACCAAAAAATTCAAACAACGATGATTATCACACAAATCCTTAGTATGAATGTCTCATACTCCTCTTAAAGTATTCGCTAGAGAAAACCATTCTCTTTCATTTTATTTTCATTTTCTTGGGCCCTCCTCTGAGGGAACCAATCCCAGTCCCGCTATGATACAATGTTGATTTTTCTATATGAGATGATGTGCGATATCGATGTATTATTACAATGACGAGTGTTCCATATATAGAGAACATATGGTGATCATCCATGAAAGGATGCGTCCCTCGGATAATAAATAAATACTTATTTATTATATATATTTATACCTCGTATTATAAATATCATGTCATATATATATATATATATGAATGTCTTCCTCGATGTTGTCCAAACATGAACAATAACTTGCGACAATCATAGGGTTCTAGTGTCATAACAATGGCCTTCTTCCTGAGATTTCCAGCTTCAACAATCATCATATTGTATATATCATGTGCATACAATCATCATGAGATATCATTATGGAAATTCCACTTATTAATTTCAAATATGTTTCATAAGGAAATTTGAATTTCCCCAAGTATGAGATTCCTTCTCATCATGTTTGTCTCTTGCAGTTGTAGGTATTGATCTTCCTTATGGGATTATTCCATTTCCATATCCAAGACAATTCTACTTGCAATATTTCTCAACTTTGATTCAACCAAACAAATTGTTAGTATTCATGCACGTTATCCTTTTATTGCAACATTTACAACAACACATGAAATGATCTTAGAATTACAATAGAAAAATAATTCAATCCCATTCAGTTGTTAATCATATCAAATTGAATGCAACTTCCATTCCTTATATATGCATTATCATCACACCAAGATTTTAATAATGCAACCAAGCATTACCAATAACCAATGTGCCAATACACATGACCATATTTACTCGATGAATCCTTACATTGGTTCCAAA
Source organism: Picea engelmannii (assembly GCA_009831015.1). NCBI lineage: Eukaryota > Viridiplantae > Streptophyta > Pinopsida > Pinales > Pinaceae > Picea > Picea engelmannii. The sequence continues at coordinate 23,644 of ML818472.1, read as the reverse complement.
ATACCACATATCAATGTCATGTATTCCTCCATGGTGAGTTGGAAGGCATAGCCAATGTATTGACACATCATCCATACTTTTCCTCAATACTTGTTCAATCATTTGGATACCTTCCTCTTTGACCCATACACAACACCGAGAATATAATCCTTTCGTGCTCTTCAGTGTCGACAAAGAGGTTGCAGTCCAAACATCGATTATAAGTATGAAGACCATTGAGCACTTGTATAGCGTGATATCCCTTCCATATCCAACCACATCATGGTCTCACACATGGTTATCTCTATTGGCATCCACTTTTATAACATGAGCATATCTCATGATTACACTGGTTACAAACTCATAACCAATATAACATGACATGCCATTGAATTTCACATGTTTTTGTTGAATTTCAAGCATTAAAATAAATGTTGTACATTAAGGTCCTCTACCTTTACCACATCCAGTGTAGTATCATGTTCACAATACACATTCATTCAAATATTCAATTTTTTACTAAGGGAACACTTAGCTTGATTCCCTTCACCATTTATGCATCATAAGTAACTGAATGCATACTTGCATGGTTGTTATCAAATTAATTGATGCTACATGATCAATTGGTATATCGTAGAAGCACATAGGCTCCCTTCACTAACCCATTGATCAATATTTTTACTATCCTCATTTGTATTTATATGAATGGTTGTCATATGTGGTGGAAACATCAACAACACCTTAAACCATGCTATAAACCTTTCATGGATAAACAATTCATCATTATCAACTTTCAATCATAATAACAAATTTATTTCATATATAACATAATATATTAGTCTATAAGCTTGTCATGTGCATTTCTAGGCATTCTCACATGCACTAATGCATGTCTACATGCATCAATCATTCCTTCTCAACATTCATAATAGTGTACATGTATTCTATCTTTCCTATGTGCATTCTGCACCACTTTCAATATGCGCTTCAATCCATATTTATTCCATATTTTTTGTTATAGGTGGTTGTCCTTGAATCTCTCTAGATCCTTGTTGCCATGTATGCTTTCACTATTCTCATTTGTGCACTAGCATTCCTCGACTTGAACATTTTCCATCCAGGTCCCACTAGACCATCTAGCAGTTCCAACCAATATGTCCTATTAGAGATTGCCTCCACTTAAGCAATCATGTCCCAACTTTACCTTGTCGGAACCTTCGAACACATTGGAATGATGTAGTTTATATCATCCCATATTTTTAATGTCGTAGTATCCTCCAATCAATCTAACCATTCTCATTATGGAATCCCTTTCCATTAGATCTAGTTGTCCATTGGATTTTCTCAATTTCTAAATATTACTCTTCACTTAATCAAGTAACTTTGTGTGAAGCCATGTTCTTTCTATTCAAGACCAATTTTCTCCCATGGGATGTTGTATTTATCCATTGGCACTTTAAGGTGTATGGACCTTCATTATTCCATCCATGGAATTCCTTGCACTTGTATCCCACTTCCACTACACAGTCTGACAACAAAGTGGATTTATTTCTCTAGATACTTTTATAAGAAGTAGCTAATGCATAGCTAACAATTCTTTTCATTTTCTTTGGACTGGATATTTTTTTCTTGCACATATTATTTATGCAAAAGGGACAAAGTTGGAAAATATTTGTAGCAAACTGGATTTTCTAACTGAGAAGCTGATCGGAGTTGATCATTGTTGGGTCATTTTTCTTTATCTGGTCGTCTTCCCTTTTCCCTCGGGCATTTCCTCCGATGATGAGTTTCTAAACTCACCCTAGGTAATTTTTCTCTGATCATGTTGGGTGTCTAAACTCGCCCTAGGTCATTTTCTACGATGTCGGGTGTCTAAACTCACCCTAGGTTTTTTTGATCTGATGTTATGTGCCTAAAATCGCCCTAGTTGTTTTCTATATTACCGAGTGGCTTAATTTATCCAACGAACATTACTTTATAGTTGGACATCCTTCTCACTGGTAAATTAACTAGTTCCCACAGTTTGGGAACTTAGTTGGCATTGGTCTAACAACCACAAACAACGCAACCCAAGTAGCTACAAAACCAAATAACAAAGAAGCAAATTCATTTATCAAAAAAATTATCATTGATGAATTGGTCAGGCCATAGACCCACTGTTTATGATAAATACAAGTGTACATACATATTACAATGCTAGGCTCTCCGACCCTTAATCAGTAGAGGCTCTCCAACCTAAAACATACATAATGATTTCATAGTTCAGTAACTCTTGCAACAATTCCAACCAACAATCTCTCATGCCCTCAACCTGCACAACCCAAGGAAGTGTACCCCCTTATCTACACCGCAGTCCCTCAGGTTGTCCCACTTCCCTTCCAGGGCTCCAACATAGGTCGAACGTGAAGTCTCATAGTTATGGCTTGTAGGAACTCCAACTGTGATAAGGGAATCTCCAATATTTCAAAGTAGTCACAAGTATGCCTCTGATAAGGGAATCTCCAATATTCCAGCTCCCACTTTTCTTTTTTTAACTTGTCACAAGTCCACTATATTTTACTTATTCCATGGCTTTGTTCTTGAGATCCATTTCCTTCTGGTGTTATTCTTTCCAAGTACTCCATCCATGTCTTCATTCTTCTATTGTTCCTATACAACCATCAAGACAATATACATGTTATATCCATTAGCATGCAACAATTATCTTATACATAGGAGTTCTCAACTCCATCACATAATATTTATTCAAAAGTAAGTTTGTAATCATAAACCAATACTTATCTGTACGACTATCATGTGCTTATTAAAGTTTCCACAAGCAAGAATCCATCTCATTGTCCTTTTTCTAACACACCCTCATGATTCCAACCACAATTCCATATGCATTCTTAAGCTACCTCTTCCTTGCTATACTCACCCTCCAGGCTTAGGCACCACTTTATCTACGACACATTCCTTTGGGAGATCCATCATTTGCTAACGTTTTCATGTGCAAGGAGAGTGCCAATCCACTACTAGATACCCATCGGTAGTTTGTACCCAATAACTTGTGGAAATCATAGGGTTCTAGTATTGTAACAATGGCCTTCTTCTTGAGATTTACAGCTTCAACAATCATCATCTCATCTATATCATTTACATACAATCATCATGAAATATCATCATGGAAATTCCACTTATTATTTTTAGATATGTTTCATAAGGAAATTCAAATTTCCCTAAGTATGAGATTCCCTCTCATCATGCTTGTCTCTTACAACTGTGGGTATTGGTCTTCCTTATGGGCTTACTCCATTTCCATATCCAATACTACTCTACCTACAATATTTCTCAACTTTGATTGAGTCAAACAAATTGCCAGTATTCATGCGCATTATCCTTTTACTACAACATTTACAACAACACATGAAGTGAACTTAGAATTACAATAAACTAGAAATTCAATCCCATTCAATTGTTAATCATATCAAATGGAATGCAATTTTCATTCCTTATATATGCATTATCATCACAACAAGATTTGTTGAAGATACTTCACACACACCTAGGAATTATTTTTCCTAAGGTTTCCCCTATGTTTATTAGTCATTATTCAGTCTCCTATAGTCTAGGGAGAATATTCCTCTAGGAGAATATTCTCTTCAGTTCACACTTCAGTTTGATCAGTTGAGTGGAGTCTAGATAACACATTTGGATCATCACCATTCAACATTGGGATCATCACCAACTAATGCTCATTGTCCTTCAGATCTTCACCAGACTATCGCATTACTCATGATTCCCTCATATCCTCCTCACTTCACTTTGTTTCAATCAGTTAATTGAAGAATGAGAGATTAGTTAACTCAGACTAGGTGACAATTAACTCCCATAACTGCCTGAGAGACTAGACTAGGTGGTAGTTTACTCCTGTAACTACTCGTGTGTGTCCAAATCACTTTAGACGACCACTATGGCACATTGGTTTCTCCTCCAGTGCACATTAGTTGAGTTATACATAGTATATCATGTGTAAATTATCATTCATTCATTTGGTTCATGAGAATTCTTCCATTCTTTCTCTCCTACTTCTCTTTTCTCATATTTTCTCTGCAAACTGTGTATGACATTTGCTAGATAGATCTATTCTATGTAGGTTCAACATATTTACATGGTATTAAAGCTGACAGATTTCTAGGAAAAAGACACACCAGATTAATTTTGTAGGTACCAAAGATTGAAGACAACGAAAAAATGGAATTTCCAAAAGAATTCATTCTTACACCGTACAATTTTGTTGCATGGAAGGAGAATATAATAGTGCATCTTCAAGGCAGAGGATTATACAGGTTAACCATGGACACAAAGACCAAACCCACATCAGCCATAGAAAAATACAAGTATATGAATTAAATGGATGAAGCGTTTGGAACTATTTGCAGTCTCATTTCTCCTGAACTCCTCTTTCACATATCCTCCTATAAAAACCCCAAAGAATCCTGGACCACCATGGAAGGGATTTTTATAAAATAGGATGAGATGAGGGGATACATGATTGAGGTGGAATTTCTCACTTTGGATCCAAAAATATTCGACAATCTCCAAGATTTTTTTACCAAATATAAGGATTTGTTGTCACAACTCAAGGCTTGTGGGGTTGATAAATCTAAGGAGGAGAAACAAGTGGTTCTCACCATTCTCTCCAAACTTGGTCTGGAATTCTCAGTGTTTGTATCCACATTTCATTCAGTTAGGCTCGCCTCTAGAGCCACCTAGAAGATTCCCTCTCTTGAAGTCTTTATTGAATCTTTGACACAAGAGCAGAACACGCTTATCAACATGGGAAAAATCAAAGGCGCATGAAATTATTGTGGAAGATGGTAGCGGTCATCAAAATCATAAATCTAAATACAAAGACAAAAGGAAATCACATGCAAATCCAAAGAAGGAAGGGTACTCTAAACCCTTCAATGATGCCTCCATATCCAAAGGTGGAAAGGGGAGAAAAGGGGGGAAATGCATGTACTGCCATAAAGGATTCCATCCAGAATCTGCATGTATGTAGAAATAGATAGATCAAATGGCCCAAATACTTCAACAAAACAACCTTGGAGATCTCATCCTCGAGGGTGCCAAGAAGAAGAAGCTAGAAGATCAAAACCCCAAGAAAGGAAATACTAGCCATGCATTGATTTCCATCAACTCCTCTCCCAATTCTTGGATCGTAGATTCAGGTGCATCACACCACATGGTAGCCAAAAAATAATTCTAATATTCATTGGATGCATGCAAAGGTCCTCTTATTCCACAAATGAAAGCTTCGAGAATGTGCTACATGTTTCCAAACTTTCCATCAATCTTATCTCCATATATCAGATGACAAAATCCAACACCAGAAAGAGAGTCATATTCACACCTGATGCATTAGATATCTATGACATGCAAACCAATTCCAGGGTTTCTACCGGTGAGGTAAATCATCAATCCAGACTCTACACATTTTCTGAATTTATTGAACCAGATTTTGCATTATTGCTTACCCATGCTGATGAAAGAAGTAGGATATGGCACGAAAGGTTTGAGCATTTAAATTTCAGATATATGCAACAACTTAGAAAGCAAGGAATGGTTTATGGTCTACCTGACATCCACTTCTCCAAAGGAATTTGTGAGGGATGTGTTGTTGGAAAACACTCTTAACAGAAATTCGACAAAGGGAAGACTTAGAAGGATTCCTTTCCTTTAGATCTGATCCATAGTGACCTCATGGGCCCTTTTTCCGCATCCATAAATCAATAAAGCAAGGTATGTTCTCATTTTTGTTGATGATTTATCATGCTTCACATGGATTTTCTTTCTCATGAAAAAATTAGAGGTCTTTCAACACATCAAATATTTCAAAGCCCTTGTTGAGACACAATCAGGAAAAAAAATAATAGTATTCTGAAAAAATAATGGGGGAGAGTATGTCAACCATAAGATACATAATATTTGTCATGAGTCTAGGATTCAATTGCAACACTCAGTTCCTTATACTCCGCAACAAAACGGAGTTGTTGAGTGGAAAAATAGATCTCTAAAAGAGATGGCATCTTTCATGCTACCTGGAAAGTCACTTCAACAGAGATTATGGGCTGAAGCACTTAATTGTACAACCTACATCCAAAACATATCTCCCCATAGATATTTCAAGGATAAGACCACCTACGAGGCTTGGAGTGGCCTCAAACCAGAAGTGACCCACTTTCGCATATTTGGTTCTCGTGCATGGGCCAGGATTCCCTCTTAGAAGAGGAAGGAACTTGATCCACAGAGCATAGAGTGTATCTTTGTTGGATACCCTGACGATGTGAAGGGATAAAAACTCATTGATATCTCCTCAGACCAAATCATCATTGAGTGTAGTGTCCAATTCGAGGAAAATATCTCACATGTACCTTAGCAGCCACATGCAGACACTTTTGTTCTTCCACTTGTCAGAGATGATGAGTATGCACATGTTGACTCTTCTTCAGATGAGAGTTTCAATTCAGAGGATTTAGATGATTCATACACCGAGTTAGTAGAGTCATATGCAGAGTTAGTGTATGCAGATGTAGTTGCAGAGCCAGAGCCAGAGCCGAGGCCCAAGTGGGCCAAGACTAATCTTTAGGATGCAGGGGATCTTGTTGGAGATCCAGCTGATAGTAGTAGGATTTGATCTGATTTGAAGGATCCTCCTCTTGCACTCACTTCCACTGAACTGATGCCACCCAGAAATATTTTTTTGGTTCAGTCTTCAAATCGACAATCCTATGGAGAGGCTACTGGAAATCCCTTTTGGGAATTCGCCATGCAGGAGGAGTATAACTCCCTCCTCAAGAACCAGACTTGGGATATGGTTCCCCTTCCTGTAGGAAGGAAACTTGTCAAGTGCATATGGGTCTATAGGACCAAGAGCACAACAGATGGATAGGTTAGCAGAGACAAATATAGGCTAGTTTCCAAAGGCTTTCAACAGATGTACGGTATTGACTATGATGAGACCCTCTTTCCAGTAGTGAATATGGATTCCATACATTTGGCACTTGCCATTGCGGCAACCAAAGGATGGGAAGTCCATCAAATGGACGTGAAGAATGCATTTCTTCATGGATATCTCTCTGAGGATATCTATATGGAGAAACCCCAGGGATTTATGCAGTATTCATCTTTGGTCTGTCGACTGAAGAAGTTTGTTTATGGACTCAAGCAGGTCCCGAGGGCATGGTATGCCAAGATGGACTCTTACCTGCTATCATAGAACTTTGTATGTTGTAAGTCAAACCCGGATGTGTACAAACTCAAGACGACTAATTCACTTCTACTCCTAGTTCTATATGTTGATGATTTGTTGATCATCGGTTGCTTGACTTCAACGATTGTTTCAATCAAGACATTTTTGCATGACAGGTTCTTGATGACAGGCATGGGTCTGCTACATTTATTTCTTAGATTCTATATCAACCAAGATGCATCATAAATAAAACTGTCTCAGGCCAAATATGCATGAGATCTCCTTGAGATATTTCACATGACAGACTGCAAGTCTGCCTCGACTCCTTTCCTATCAGGAGTCAAACTTAAGGATGACAGGGACACTCCACTGGTGGAAAACACACTATATAGATAGCTAGTGGGGAGCTTGTTGTATCTCACACACTCTAGACCAAACCTATCCTATGAAATTGGAGTAGTCTCTAGGTTCATGCAGGAGACACGTGAGCTACATTGGAAGGTTGTAAAGTGTATCCTTCGATACATATAGGGAACAATCACCTTTTGGATTCACTATGAAATAGACTCTACATTGGACCTCATTGGGTTCACTGATTCTGACTGGGATGGAGATAACGTTGATCGCAAGTCCACATCTAGTTACTCACTCAGTCTTGGTTTCAGGCCTATCTATTGGTTGAGCAAGAAGTTGAGGCAGAGTACATAGGGGTATTTAACATAACCATTCAAGCTATGTGGCTACAACATTTTATGACTGAGTTGGGCATTCAGTTTCACTGGTCGATCGTCATCTGGTGTGACAACCAGAGTTCTCTAAAGTTCTACAGAGTTCTAGTTCAAATGTAGTGGATGAAGCACATCGATATCCACATGCACTACATTTGGGACTTAGTACATGAGGGGATCAACGACCTTCACTGAGAAAAATTTCCATTCTTTGCGCAATCATCTTGGAGTGAAGGACATAGTTGCCTAACAATTGTCAGTTCTTCTTTTACCATACATTGTACTTTGAGGGGGGATTTTTCCCATGAGGTTTTCCCTCTTTCCTCGTTTATTTCAGTGTATTTTTTGTATTTGGGTACCTAATATGGCCTCATTGTTGGAAACTATTCTTTATTTTCACCATAGTGATGTTCAGGGGGGGTGTTGGAGATACTTCACACACACCTAGTAATTATTTTTCCTAAGGTTTTCCTTATGTTTACTAGTCATTATTCAGTCTCCTATACTCTAGGGAGAATATTCCTCTAGAATAATATTCTCTTCAGTTCACACTTCAGTTTGATCAGTTGAGTGGAGTCTAGATGCCACATTGGGATCATCACCATGCAACATTGGGATCATCACCAACTAATGTGCATTGTCCTTGGGATCATCTCCAAACTAGCACATTACTCATGATTCCCTGATCTCCTCCTCACTTTACTCTATTTCAATCAGTTAACTAAAGACTGAGAGACTAGTTAACTCAGACTAGGTGGCAGTTAACTCCTGTAACTTCCTTAGAGACTAGACTAGGTGTAAATTTACTCCTGTAACTATTGGTGTGTGTCCATATCACTTTATACCACCACTATGGTGCATTGGATTCTCCTCCAGTGTGTGTTAGTTGAGTTATACAAAGTATGTCTTGTGTAAATGATCATTCATTCATTTGGTTAATGAGAATTCTTCCATTCTTTCTCTACTGCTTCTCTTTTCTCATATTTTCTCTGCAAACTATGTATGGCATTTGCTAGCTAGATCTATTCTATGCAAGTTGAACACATTTACAATATTTTCATAATTCAAACAAGCATTACTGATAACCAATGTGCCAATACCCATGGCGACATTTATTCGATGCATCCCTTCAATGGTTTCAAAATACCACATATATATGTCATGTATTACTCCATGGTGAGTTGGAAGGCCTAGTCAATGCCTCAACACATCATACATACTCTTACTCATTGCTTGTTCAATCATTTGGATACCTTCCTCTTTGACCCATACACAACACCAAGAATATAATCCTTTAGTGTTCTTTAGTGTCGGCAAAGAGGTTGTAGTCCAAACATCAACTATAAGTATGAAGACCATTGAGAACTTGTATAACATGATAACCCTTCCATATCCAACCACACCATGGTCTCACACATGGATAGCTCTATTGGCATCCACTTTTATAACAAGAGTATATCTCCTGACTACCTTTGTTACGAACTTATAACCAATATAACATGACATGCCATTAAATTTCACATATTTTTGTTTAATTTCAAGCATTAAATAATTTTTTTACATTCAAGGCCCTCTAACTTTACCACATCCAATGTATTTTCCTGCTCATAATACACATCCATTAAAATACTTATTTTTTTATAAAGGGAATGATTAGCTCGATTCCCTTCACCATTTATGCATCATAAGTAACTGAATGCACACTTGCATGGTTGTTATAAAATTAATTGATGCTACCTAATCAACTAGCATCTCATAGAAGCTCGTAGGCTCCCTTCACCAACCTCTTGATCAACATTTTTACCATCCTCATTTGTCTTTATATGAATGGTTGTCATATGCAGTAGAAACATCATCAACAACTTCAATCATTCTATAAACCTGTTGTGGATAAACAATCCAACATTATCAATTTTCAATCATAATAACAACTTTATTTCATATATAACAAAAGACTACTCTTAGTCTATAATCATATCATTTGCATGTATAGGCATTCTCGCATGCACTAATGCATGTCTACACACATCGATCATTCATTATCAGCATGCATACTAGTGCCCATGCATTCTATCTTTCCTATGTGCATTCTACACCACTTCCAATATGCTCGTCAATGCATATTTATTTCATCTTTTCTGCTATAGGTGGTTTTCCTTGAATCTCTCTATATTTTTTCCACCACGTGTGCTCTCTATATTATCATATGTGCATTGTCATTCCCTGGCATGAATATTTTCCATCCAAGTCCCACTCGATCATATTGCAGTTCCAACCAATATGTCCTATTGGAAATTTACTCCACTTAGACAATCATGTCCCAACTTTACCTTGCGGAATGTTCCAACACATTGGAATGATGTAGTTTATATAATCCCATATTATTAATGGCATAGTATCCTCCAATCAGTGTAAACATTCCCATTATGGAATTCCTTTCCATTGCCTCTAGTTGTCCATTAGATTTTCTCAATTTTTAAATACTCCTCTTCACTTCATCGAGTAATTCCATGTGCAACCTTATTCTGTCCACTCAAGACCAATCTGCTCCCATTGGATGTTGTATTTCTCCGTTGACACTTTAAGGTCATTGGACCTTCATTATTTTGTCCCTGTAATTCCTTGCACCTATATCCCACTTCCACTATGCACTCTGATAAAAAAGTGGATTTCTTACTCTAGATACTTTTAGACAGAAGTAGCTAATGCATAGCTAGAAATTATTTTCATTTTCTTCCGACTATATAGATTTTTATTGCACATATTATTTATGCAAAAGGGACAAAGTTTGCAAATATTTGCAACAATTTGGATTTTCCAACTGAGAAGTTGGCCGGAGTTAATCATTGTTGGGTCATTTTTCTTTAGTTGGGAGTCTTTCCTTTTCCCCCAGGTCGTTTCCTCTGATGATGAGTATCTAAACTCCCTCGAAGTCATTTTTTTCTGATGTTGAGTGTCTAAACTTACCCCAGTTTATTTTTCTCTATTTTCAGGTGTCTAAACTCACCCTAGGTTGTTTTTCTATGATGTTGTGTGCCTAAAATTGCCCTGGTTGCTACATTATCTAGTGACTTAATTCATCCATTAAACGTTCCTCTATAGCTTGACATACTCATTTATCTCACTGGTAAATTAAACAGTTCCCACAGTTTGGGAATTTAGTTGGCATTGGTTTGGAAACCACAAACACTACAACACAAGCAACTAACAAACCAAACACAACTTGAATATTTTCTTGAGATTCATCAAGATCATCAATTCTTTGAAGGTGAAACTTTAAATCAGGAGAGATGGACATTCTGAATAGTCCATGTGCTTCACCATTATTATTATCCCATTTGGATTTCTTTTCAGTATCATCGGGTTCTTGTTCTTTTCCCAAGGTAATTCGATATAATCCTTTACTTCCTAGAGTTGATATTTTGGTAGCTGCGAGAGGTATTATCCTCCATGTGTAACCTTGACAAGACTATAATATTCTGGGAAGCAAGGGAAACCCTAAAATCCTTGGACATAACCCTAAAAGACAAGTCGGCTAAAGAAAATAATTAATATTGAATTTCTAGCCTCCAGAAAGAGATGTCAACCCAAAAAACTAAGAAAGAGCAGTACAAATATAGGATGTCAGAGCTCATTTGGACACACACAACTCACAATTGTAGAAATTCAGTAAGTGTGCAAGTTTGAAGAGTAGTTGCAGCTACTACAACTTGTATTTTTGGTTTTAGGCTTGGACTTTCTCTTGGTTATGGTTTGGACTTCCTGCCGTATGCGCTAGCTTAGGAGAGCGGTACACTACATTGATTGGCTATTGGTTATAGGGTTTGATTCTAGAATTATTCTTTGTCAAGGTTAAGGTGCTTGGGGATGACTTTGGCCTATGGTTGGTGACAATATTGCTATATTGTCTATGGTGAAATGAGCACCCCTATTTTTCTAACAGGTTATGGGCCCACACTATATTCGGACAGTCTAACCCTTGGAAGATAGATTGGGGGGATTTGCTTAGTTACAGTTGCAGTTGCATTCAATTTTTTTGCCGCATCAACGAAACCCTAACCCTCTTGTTGAGGCACCTTAAGTGAAGAGATTGACCTAATTTCTGGATAGCCTAGTGCGACCTAACTTAGCGCACCTCCTAGTAATCTCAACAAGCTGAGATGTCAAGTTTGAGTTTTTGGTCAAAGTCAAAGGTTGACCAAGTCAAAGTCAAAGGTTGTCCAAGTCAAAGCAGTCATGACTTAATCTATGAAGTCAGAAAACAAATTAGAAGGGGATTCTAACTTTAGAGTATGGAAAACAAGGATTGACCTCATCCTTGCTAAGAATAAAGTGTTGGATATCGTGAAAGGAAAGATTGTGGAACCACAGTTTGAAGAAGGAAAAGAGAAGGAACCTTAGAACGTTGCAATTATGGATAATTTCAAGGACAATGACATCAATTCCATGAATATCACAATGGACTCTGTGAAATACCACTTGATACCCTACATCTCTCATCTTGACTCATCTAAGAAGATGTATGATTCCCTAATTATTCTCTTCTCAGTGAGAAACATTGGACAAGTAATGAGTCTGGAGAATGAGCTCATTTGGACACACACAACTCGCAACTGTAGAAATTCAGTAAGTGCGCAAGTTTGGAGAGTACTTGCAGCTCTGGAGAGAGGTACACTACATTGATTGGCTATTGGTTCTAGGGTTTTCTTCTAGAATTATTCTCTCTGTCAAGTTTAAGGTGCTCGGGGGTGGATTTGGCCTATAGTTGGGTGAAAATATTGTTATATTGTCTATGGTGAAACGAACACACTTATTTTTCTTACACTTAGTACATCCTCCATATGGGATTTCCATGAGAAGTAGTTGGTACTGGTAAGAAAAAAATCACTTGGAGAAGCCATATTAAAATATGTGGATAATATGGATTCAAAATATGAAATGGGTGGTATGGATGAAAATATCTCGAAAAAATTTGGTTGTTTAAAAAAACTGGCATTGGAAACAGACTTCATATGTGAAAGTTATGCCCTTTTTAAAAAAGGCATAAACAGTAACCAAAAAAACACATGGAAAGTAGAAGTTGGTCTACATGGTGATGCTCCTCCTTATATAACTTTACCTATAAGTTCACTTTTACAAATAATTTACATGTAAAGTGACCCATTTTTATAGAATAAGTGGGAATCACTTTTACAAGGAAGGTATTTGTAAATTAAAGTTGCATGGAAAAAGTAACTAA
>ML818472.1:0-10364 GCA_009831015.1 Picea engelmannii | reverse complement strand
TCTTTGAACTCAAGTTGGGAACCATGACAATGGAGGAATGTGAGAAGTGGTTCTTTGAATTGTTGAAGTATGTTGACTTCATCAAGGATGAGAAAGTAAAAATCCAAAGGTTTCTAAGAGGGTTACACTCTTTCTACAATGATCAAATTCAATATGATAACCCCAAAACCTTGGAGGAAACCATAAGGAGAGCAAGGCATATGTATGAACTTAAGGAAAGGATGTTAGATGTCTACAACCTATATGGAGGAGGAAACCAAAGACAAAGTGGTAAGCATTGAAGACCATCCAATTTTGAGGGATTTTGAAGATGTTTTTAGAGAAATTCTAGGACTACCACCCAAAAGAGACATTGATTTCTCTATCGATTTGGTGCCAGGAGTTACCCCAGTGTTTAAGACACCTTACAGAATGGGCACACCAGAACTAAAAGAGTTGCAGATGCAGCTTGAAGAAATTTTGAAGAAGGTGTATATACGCCCAAGTGTATCACCTTGGGGATCCCCGGTTATTTTTGTGAAGAAAAAGGATGGAACCTTAAGGCTGTGTATTTATTTCAGGCATCTTAATAAGGTTACCATAAAGAATAAGTATCATTTTCCAAGAATTGATGATTTGTTTGATCAACTGAAAGGTGAAAGAATCTTTTCGAAGATTGAATGGAGATCAGGTTATCATCAAGTAAGAATAAAGGAAGAATACATCAACAAGACAACATTTTGAACAAGATATGGGAATTATGAATCCACGATAGTGTCATTTGGGCAATCAAATGCTCCAACAATTTTTATGTGCATGATGAATGGAGTGTTCAGGGAGTACCTAGAAAAGTTTGTGATTGTATTCTTAGATGATATCCTTGTATATTCTAAACCATTAGAGGAACATGAGAAACATTTAAGAATGGCGTTGCAAGTTTTAAGAGAGCATAAATTGTATGATAAGCTAAGTAAGTGTATATTTTACCAAAAACATATTCACTACTTGGGGCATAAAATTTCAGTAGCAGGGATGGCAATTGACCCTGAGAAGATAGAGGCCATTAGAGGATGGTCAATGCCAAAGAATATGACATAGGTTATATCATTCATGGGTCTTTCTAGTTATTACCGAAGATTCACAAAAGAGTTTTCAAGAATTGCAAGTCCAATCACTTCTATGAAAAAGAAGGGAGTGAAATTCGAAAGGACTTCCAAGTGTGAATAATTTTCAACAGTTGAAGGAAATATTGACAAGTGCACCGATATTGAAGATTGCAGATCCAAATGAATATTTTTTTGTGTGCACTGATGCATGCAAAGAAGGACTTGGTGGAGTTCTCAATCAAAGGGACCATGTGGTATGCTATGAGTCCGGAAAATTAAAAGAGCATGAGAGGAATTATTGTACACATGACTTGGAGTTAGCAGCGATTGTAAATGCATTAAAAATATGGAGGCATTACCTTATGGGTAAGAAATTCAAGCAAAGGACATACCATTGTGGTATGAAGCATTTGTTTGGACAACCAACACTAAATGTTAGACAAACTAGATGGCTGGAATTTTTGAGTGAATATGACTTCGAAATTAATCATATAAAAGGAAAAGAAAATCAAGTAGTTGATGCACTCAATAGGAGATATCATGAAGTGCATGTGGAAACCATCAACATGTACAAGACAAATTTGAAATATCAAATTATTGCAACAATGAATTCAGATCAACAATATGTGAAAATAAAAGAAACATTACAACAAGGTAATTTTCAGCAGAAATTTAATTTTTATGAGCTCAAAGAAGATGGAATTCCCATGTACAAGGGAAAAGTATATGTGTCAAATTCCAATGAGATGAAAAGTGTAGTTATGAAAGAAATGCACAATGTGCCATATGTCAGAAACCTAGGATATCAGAAGACAATTGCAGTTGTGAGAAGCCAATACTTTTGGCTGGGAATGAAGAAATGCGTGGCTAATTACATAGCCAGATGTCTATAATGCCAAAAGGTGAAGACCGATCATGGACACCCAATAGATTTTCTATAGCCATTTCCCATTCCGGAATGGAAGTGGGAAGTAGTTACCATTGATTTTATTACTAGGTCGCCCAGAAAAATGAAGCAACATGATTCCATCATGGTAGTGGTGGATAAATTGACTAAAGAAACACATTTTATTCCAGTAAAGACTACACATGCGACATAAAAAATTGTAGATATTTTCATAAAGGAAGTTGCTAGGTTACATGGAGTGCCTAAGACAATAGTTTCAGATAGAGATTCAAATTTTACTTCGAATTTTTGGAAAGGTTTGGTCAAAGGATTTGGAACAAATCTAAATATTAGTACAACGTATCATCCAGATCAGATGGGAAAACATAAAGGACTAACATGATAATTGAAGATATGCTTAGAATGTATGTGATGGATCAACCATCAAAGTGGGAAGATTATATTCATTAGTTGAATTTGCCTACAATAATGGGTATCAGGCCTAATTGAAGATGAGTCCATTTGAAGCATTGTATGGCAGCAAATGTAAAGCTCCGGTGAGTTGGGATAATCCAACAGACAGAGCAATGGTTGGGCCAGAATTGTTAAAAAAAATGGAAGAGCATATGGAAAAGATAAAGAAGAATTGAAATGCTACCCAAGATAAGCATTAAAGTTATGCAGGCAAGAACACATTTTTCATAGATTTTAAAGTAGGTGAACATGTGTTTTTGAAAGTGAAGGCAAAGAGAAGTTCGCTAAGATTAGGAAGTTGCTTGAAGTTGGCAGCGATATATTGTGGGCCTTTTGAAATATTAAGAAAAATAGGGTCGTTTGCATACATGTTAGCTTTTCCTGCATCCACGAGAGTACATATTGTATTTCATGTGTCATTGTTGATGAAACATGTGCTTGATCCTAACCATATAATTGATTGGAATGTGATCCAGGTGGAGCATGAAGGGGGTTTCCGGGTAGAACCAGTACGTATCCTGGACCAGAAAGTCAAAGTGCTCAGGAACAAATCCATAGGGATGGTAAAGGTTCAATGGACCTGCTACAGTCCTAAATAAGCTACATGGGAGAATGAAGAAAACATGTAAGAAGAATACCCACAATTTTTTGACAACTTTGAAGAAGGAAGAATGCAAGACTCCATTTTAGAAAGCTAGAGTTCTAGAACCACATCTCAGAGTCATAGCCAACTGCGTTGGGGACCTTGATAAATGAATGGCTTGTTCCTTGGGTTAACCTTGATAAACATATGGTACATCGATTGGGTCAACCCTGATAAATGAATGGTGCATTCCTTGGGTCGGCAAGTCGAGAGGAACATGATATTGATGGTTGGAATTGTTGTTGGACCTGTTAAATTATATATATATTGGCATAGAGTGCACCGACGAAAATGCAAAATTGTAGGGGAGGGGGAATGTAACATCCCCATTATAATCCCCAGTTTAATTAATGCTTATGTGGATATAATATGTAGCTACTACCAAGCGATGTAATATGTAAATTGTATTTCAATGTTTTAATAATAAAATGTGATGCCAATTGCTAAAGGAGACATGGACAAGAGATGGGGGATGAATTAATCCACAAGAGGGGGAAGTGTCTAGGATAATGGCCAAGAGGGGGTCAAAGGGGAAAATACCCATGTATATTAATTTAACCCATTTTTCCTAAACATGTGTATCGTATACAAACCTTCCCATTTCTGATTTAGTGTTCCCAAAGCCAATCATTGAATACATGTAAGATGGTGGGTGTGAGTGGTCACATCCTAGAGTTATTGGGCACATGGGGGTTGAGTACAATAAAATTGGGGAAGAGTGTGAGTCAAGAAAGGAAAGCCACAATAGAGGAAATTTGTATGGAATGGGACAATTTTTTTTAGAGACATCAAGTTTTGTGCATGGAAAAAAGAGGGGAGACTATAGAAAAGAGCTTGGATCAGGTACAGTCATGGAGGGAGAACTTTGGAGCATAATTGGAGTGTAACTGGAGGTAATTGAAGCTGGAGAACTGAAGAGACAAGTTTTTAGGCCTGAAGAGTGAACTTATGTGTGATTTTCACTAAAACAACAAGTGTTTGTTGTTGGTTTGTTGATAGTTTTCCTAGCAGCAAGTTCCCTTGAGTTCCCAGTTACTTGCACCAGAGAGACCCTGATAAACGAATGACACATTCCTTGGGTTAACCCTGATAAATGGATGGTACATCCCTTAGTTCATCCATGATAAACATATGGCACATCCCTTGGGTTATCCCTGATAAAAAAATGTTGCATTCCTTGGGTTGGGCAGGTCAGGAGGAAGAGAGATGGTAGAAAAATCAGGATAGTTGTAGGAGAATATTAGTTGGGTTATGGATTTTATGAGCTGCGAGTGGAATGTGAGAGACCACCCTATTTTGTGGATTATTAGCCTTAGATCGGGGGTGAATGACTTTTGAGATTTGGAATAGTCAGTCTATGGTTGGGTGGAACGTTCGTCCCAAGTAGTTGGTTACACAATTCTTGTTTAAAGATAAGTGTTTATCTTGTTGTTGAGTTATTTACATGTGTTGTTATTGTGTGTGAACTCCGCGTAAATGAGAATGACTTATATGTTATTGTAATGAATGATTTAGTTGCATTTCATGTTGATTATTAGCATGCTTTAGATATAGTTGTTTTACCAAAAACACATTTGAGACTAGTTTCAAAACTAGAAAAAAACCTTCATTTACATACCTTGTAAATACAAAATTATAGTGAATTAGGCTTTAATTTTTTTTTATCAAGGATAACTTTCTCTATCCTCCTTCCAATCCCACAAGTCTCATTAAATTCAAATATCATAAAAAAAAAATGTAGCAAAAATGGTAAGGTGAATTTTGTGAGCTAACAAATTAAGAATCGTCTACTCTAATACCAAGTGTCATGTGTCAAATGAACTAGTAAGTACTACTTAACATCAATTTCAATAATACTATGCATAGAACAAGTGAATGTGCACAAACTCCAATTACAAAAAATCAAAATGCACAATATAAGATTCCCATTCAAACGAATCTCCTCTATTTGTAAATATGAGAGAAAGAGGGCATGTTGTATCCTATACTCTAGGGTGAGCTAACTTTAACTAACGTAATAATAATGAATGAAGGTTAGGACCCTAACTCCCAAAATCCAAAAGAATCATTAGATAAGGTGTATTGTTTCTAATTTTAAGATCACTAGTTATAAAACACTTATCTATTTGTACTTCTCTGGAAATTCTATAACCCCAAACTTTATAGTGATATTAGATCACTAGAGTAAGAATCATTTCAAAGAGGAATATCCTTTTTTCGAGAACCATAAATATAATTTTCCATAGTTGTTTTTCTCAAGACAAAAAAGGCTTTCCAACCTCTATTAATCTATACATACCTATTCTACAAATTACAAAGTGAAGTGTATTACAAATTTAAATCACAACTTGAATGAGCATAATGTTCAAGAGTCGAAGAATGGAAAATAACATAGTAATTCCATACAATGAAAATATGATAAATATCGTTGAGAGGAGGAAAAAGATGCGGGAAATTTATGTAAGAGTGTATAGATAAAATTCATGGGAATTTTGTGACACACGGTGCCATGTGGCAATAACGTTGGCAACTTATATAACTCAACTTCATGGTTGAAATCAATGCTATGACATGTTGCACTCAGGAGAGATCGCTACAACATTCATGGAATTGGAAATGATAAAAAGATAGTTTCCATAGATGCAATGGTGATAGATAAATGGGTCTAATTCGTCAAAAACTAACTGCCACCAAAACAATGGCGGTTGAAAGTTTTTGGAATTTGCAATGGTGTTGTGATTGTTGCCATTGATACCCTAGAATTATGGTCAATGATGGTCATTATAAAAAAGAGACATTGGAAATGGTCTCTTCCCATCACCAATGTCCTTATGATTTAGTGAAAACCCCTAACCATTGCTAAAGGAGAATTACGGTGACATTTAAGGATTGTCACCAAAAGCATATTCCATTGGGAACAAATGGAAAAGGTCTACGACCATCACTAAATGAAGCCTTTGGAAACTGGACAAGACTGTCACCATAGGTATTGTTTCCTTGGGACCAATGACAATAGGTGATGACCATTTCCAAATGATACCTTTGGTGATGGGCTAGGACCATTTCCATGGGTTTTTTCCTTTATGTACAAAGGCAATGAGCATTTTTCCCATCGTCAAAGCATGTTTGTGTCAAGGAAAAACACCAGTCGTTGAAAGGTGTTTATTATAATATGATATGATTATTTGATATTGTTACCTCACTCTTTGCACACAAAAGTTACAAAAAATGTTAGATAAGATTAGGACCTTGCAATTAGGGATCCAAAATAACACTCCAATTTTGAAATTGTTTGAAACATAGAAGTTATCATAGGCATCTTGAAGGTCCTTTCTAGTGAGTGTGATTTACTAGTACAAGGGGCATGCTATATTTTTGGTGTTTATGCTGAGGTTGGACCAATGGATTTGTTTAAGCCTCCCACCTCATTCAAATTCATACATTGCTTGACCTACGATGCCAATAATTCCTTGTCTGCAACTCATGAAAATGCATCTTAGTGGCCAATGATAGGTTTACCAGGTGGATTTCCCATGAGCTTGCAAGGGAACCTAAGACTGTTAAGGTATTTAGACACTTAGGAGCTAGTTAATATCAACTTGGTCTAATGTGTCATTAGGTTAAAGTGTGTTTCTTAGTGTGTTTCTTTAATATGCATTAATATCCATTTGTAATATGATAGTGACAATATGTTCTATACATAGAGTGATCGGACGACTCATATTCTCCTCGATCTTAACAACTACATTGATCCATGGATTAACACTCAATTGGTCCGAGATCTCTATTTAAATAGCATGGAGGGTCATTTGCCAATGATCAATTGTGAGAAATTCTCTTGTAATATTTTTATTTTGCATTAGTAAATTACCTCAACACATTGGCTAGGGTTGTGGATGTTTCCCCATTAGGGTTTTGCCATGTAAAAACATCGGTGTGTTTATCTATGATCTAGTTGTGTAAGTGGTTACTAAATGTGTTCATCCTCTGTTGGAATACCTTGTGTTGTCAAACATGGTATCAGAGTGCGTTTGAAGACCCACTCTCATTGTAGATTGAGATCTTGAAGTTGTGTTGATGCATTTATGGTTTCTACAATTTATGTATATTTATAGGATGAGAGGACCATTCCATTACATCCAGAGCGCTTGTTTCAATTAGAAACGCTTTTCACTTCACTCGAAAAAGTTTTTGTTTGCTAAAGATACAACCATTTCAATCAAATCCGGAGGTATAAAGCATGAATACACCCTTTTTAAATTTCTTTACGGAGATAATATTTCGGTTTTATATTCTTATTTATGGGTTGCTACTCTTTCTGGTCTATGTATGCTCTTTTCTCTACACTATGTGCGATATCGACAAATTAGAAATAGAGTGGAAAATGTTTTATTGTTCGCATATGCTCTCAAGAAGCGATTTTTTTGTGTGTGAACACGTGAAAATATTTTTTTTAAGCACATACCTTGAGGCATAGCTCCAATAACAACAACAACACCCCATGTCTTGCTTCTTAAGATTATAATGTGTTTTTCACTAATTCACTTGGTCAAAAGTTGCTCTATTTAATAAGAGGTCTTGAGTTCAAGTCTCATTTTTGTTACTTTTTGAAAAATTCCATGCATTCATTATGAAGTGCATTTCACTTAAATTATAAAAGTGAACCACTATAAAATAGCTTTAATAATTTTTTTAGTTACTTTTTCCATGCAACTTTAATTTACAAATACCTTCCTTGTAAAAGTGATTCCCACTTATTCTATAAAAATGGGTCACTTTACATGTAAATTATTTGTAAAAGTGAACTTATAGGTAAAGTTATATAAGGAGGAGCATCACCATGTAGACCAACTTCTACTTTCCATGTGTTTTTTTGGTTACTGTTTATGCCTTTTTTAAAAAGGGCATAACTTTCACATATGAAGTCTGTTTCCAATGCCAGTTTTTTTAAACAACCAAATTTTTTCGAGATATTTTCATCCATACCACCCATTTCATATTTTGAATCCATATTATCCACATATTTTAATATGGCTTCTCCAAGTGATTTTTTTCTTACCAGTACCAACTACTTCTCATGGAAATCCCATATGGAGGATGTACTAAGTGTAAGAAAAATAAGTGTGTTCGTTTCACCATAGACAATATAACAATATTTTCACCCAACTATAGGCCAAATCCACCCCCGAGCACCTTAAACTTGACAGAGAGAATAATTCTAGAAGAAAACCCTAGAACCAATAGCCAATCAATGTAGTGTACCTCTCTCCAGAGCTGCAAGTACTCTCCAAACTTGCGCACTTACTGAATTTCTACAGTTGCGAGTTGTGTGTGTCCAAATGAGCTCATTCTCCAGACTCATTACTTGTCCAATGTTTCTCACTGAGAAGAGAATAATTAGGGAATCATACATCTTCTTAGATGAGTCAAGATGAGAGATGTAGGGTATCAAGTGGTATTTCACAGAGTCCATTGTGATATTCATGGAATTGATGTCATTGTCCTTGAAATTATCCATAATTGCAACGTTCTAAGGTTCCTTCTCTTTTCCTTCTTCAAACTGTGGTTCCACAATCTTTCCTTTCACGATATCCAACACTTTATTCTTAGCAAGGATGAGGTCAATCCTTGTTTTCCATACTCTAAAGTTAGAATCCCCTTCTAATTTGTTTTCTGACTTCATAGATTAAGTCATGACTGCTTTGACTTGGACAACCTTTGACTTTGACTTGGTCAACCTTTGACTTTGACCAAAAACTCAAACTTGACATCTCAGCTTGTTGAGATTACTAGGAGGTGCGCTAAGTTAGGTCGCACTAGGCTATCCAGAAATTAGGTCAATCTCTTCACTTAAGGTGCCTCAACAAGAGGGTTAGGGTTTCGTTGATGCGGCAAAAAAATTGAATGCAACTGCAACTGTAACTAAGCAAATCCCCCCAATCTATCTTCCAAGGGTTAGACTGTCCGAATATAGTGTGGGCCCATAACCTGTTAGAAAAATAGGGGTGCTCATTTCACCATAGACAATATAGCAATATTGTCACCAACCATAGGCCAAAGTCATCCCCAAGCACCTTAACCTTGACAAAGAATAATTCTAGAATCAAACCCTATAACCAATAGCCAATCAATGTAGTGTACCGCTCTCCTAAGCTAGCGCATACGGCAGGAAGTCCAAACCATAACCAAGAGAAAGTCCAAGCCTAAAACCAAAAATACAAGTTGTAGTAGCTGCAACTACTCTTCAAACTTGCACACTTACTGAATTTCTACAATTGTGAGTTGTGTGTGTCCAAATGAGCTCTGACATCCTATATTTGTACTGCTCTTTCTTAGTTTTTTGGGTTGACATCTCTTTCTGGAGGCTAGAAATTCAATATTAATTATTTTCTTTAGCCGACTTGTCTTTTAGGGTTATGTCCAAGGATTTTAGGGTTTCCCTTGCTTCCCAGAATATTATAGTCTTGTCAAGGTTACACATGGAGGATAATACCTCTCGCAGCTACCAAAATATCAACTCTAGGAAGTAAAGGATTATATCGAATTACCTTGGGAAAAGAACAAGAACCCGATGATACTGAAAAGAAATCCAAATGGGATAATAATAATGGTGAAGCACATGGACTATTCAGAATGTCCATCTCTCCTGATTTAAAGTTTCACCTTCAAAGAATTGATGATCTTGATGAATCTCAAGAAAATATTCAAGTTGTGTTTGGTTTGTTAGTTGCTTGTGTTGTAGTGTTTGTGGTTTCCAAACCAATGCCAACTAAATTCCCAAACTGTGGGAACTGTTTAATTTACCAGTGAGATAAATGAGTATGTCAAGCTATAGAGGAACGTTTAATGGATGAATTAAGTCACTAGATAATGTAGCAACCAGGGCAATTTTAGGCACACAACATCATAGAAAAACAACCTAGGGTGAGTTTAGACACCTGAAAATAGAGAAAAATAAACTGGGGTAAGTTTAGACACTCAACATCAGAAAAAAATGACTTCGAGGGAGTTTAGATACTCATCATCAGAGGAAACGACCTGGGGGAAAAGGAAAGACTCCCAACTAAAGAAAAATGACCCAACAATGATTAACTCCGGCCAACTTCTCAGTTGGAAAATCCAAATTGTTGCAAATATTTGCAAACTTTGTCCCTTTTGCATAAATAATATGTGCAATAAAAATCTATATAGTCGGAAGAAAATGAAAATAATTTCTAGCTATGCATTAGCTACTTCTGTCTAAAAGTATCTAGAGTAAGAAATCCACTTTTTTATC
>ML818471.1:129288-139597 GCA_009831015.1 Picea engelmannii | reverse complement strand
TTCATTTTATCTTGAAGAGCTTTGATAACATTAATTATTTGTTGAATAAAATTGCATTGTAGTGTTTCATTTTCAATGAATATGCATTTTCTTCATTTTTGTAAGCAAGATTGTAGTGTTGTACTTAATAGCAAATACAAAAGAAACATTTGACTAAAACAATGTAATCAAACATAAATTAATAATAATAGATATTGAAATATGCTTTTATATATGTAATATTATAAGTTTTACTTTAACTAAAGAATAAATTCAAAACTCAATCTCCTTCGCTCGAAAATGTATGTATAAGATAATTAATCAGTGTTTGTGGTTTTTAATAAATGTTAACAATTTCTCTTTTCTCATATATTAGCTTTCTAATAACAACATTATAAACCAATAATTGACTATGCTTCTCTCCATTTTTTTCGTTGGTATTAGTAGAATTATAAGTATTGAGTTTTTGTCAAATTTAGCGCTGTTATTAAGTTCTTTTCAATTTACTAGACAATAATAGCATAAGTAGGATCACTGAAAGAAACACAATCACAAGGTACACAACATTTATCCTGGGAAACCCTCATGGGGGAGAAAACCCAACAAAAAATTCCTTAATACAGATTGCCAATACAATGCCAAGATAATTAACCAAACACTAGAGAATATCCAAGACTGAGCAATGCGCCTCTCTCTCCTTTTGGCAACTGCAACTTCCTTCAAACTTGCGCACTAGATGAGTGACTTGAATGAGTGAGTGAATGAGGTGCTAGCCTCTCTTATTTATACTAGCTAAGGAGCGCTAGGGTGGTGTCTCTTCATTAGGCATGGCCAACTTCGCAGAGTCTCCTTGATCGCAGTCATACCCTTCATTTTTAATCTTTTTTGCTTCAGTGGACCCGACCCCTTCGCAATTTCCCTATTTTTCTGCCTATCCCATTATATTCCCCTTCAAGCACTGATCGTCGTGGTACCTATCACTTCTAAGTCTCTTTTTTTTTGTGGTCCCACCCACCCATTTTTTTTCCTTACCCGCACTTCCCCTCTCCAAATGGCCACCACTCGCAACCAATATATCCAAACTTTCGTCAATCAAGCCCATGCCTCCATCTCACATCTCAGATGGATTCCACCAATTCCCGCATTGACAACTTGGAAGCCGGCCTCACAACCCAATTGATCTCTCTCCAGTCTGTTGTTAATCAATTGTTGAACCTCCCTATGGGTCCTTGTTCATCAACACAAACCGATGCTACTGATTCCTCTCAGTCTCTGCATTTTCACTCCAACTCCTTTCATCATGAACCCCATCTTTCCCGAGTAGAGGTCACTAAATTTGATGGATCCGATCCTACAGGTTGGGTCACTCAAATGGAGCATTATTTTTCTTTGCATGGTATTACTGACGAGTTGACCAAAATTCACTATGTTGTCCTCTATCTAGATCCTGAACGCTGGAAATGGTGGCGATGGAGAATTTTTTTTCGTTAGGGGTATATTGCCTGGACCCAGTTTTTTGCTAAGCTTTATGCCCGCTTTGATACTGATACCCACTATCTAGGTCGTTTGACCAAGTTGAAACAATCTGGCATAGTGGAAGACTTCATCACTGCTTTTGAGAATTTGGCCTTTCGAACATAGGGCATGTCAGATGCGTTCTTCTGTGAATGCTTTATTAGTGGTCTCAAGGATGAAATCTGATCTCAGGTTCTCATGGCCCTCCCTCCCACTTGGTTGGAAGCTAGTCAATGTGCTAAAGAGGCCCAACAAGTTGTTTTGTCTCAGAACAAAAAACCCCATTTTGTTCCTCGCCCTCGACCCTCTAATCCTAACTCCCATGTTACTCCCCTCAAGGTTAACCAACTAGGGTTGAAATGGATGAACGCCAACTGTAGGGTCTTTGCTATAATTGTGATGAAAAATATTTTCCGGGGCACAAGTGTAAGGAACAAAAACTATTTATGGCCATCTCCTAAGATGTTCCTGAAGAGGATGTGACAATTCCCCTTGTTGAAGAACCCTCTCTTCTCGATGCCACCCAAGAGCCTGCTGACCCACCTGAAGTTGACCCCCTTATTTCCTTGCATTCCCTCACTAGCTTCTCGGCCCCCCAAACGCTCAATCTCATTGGCTACATTAAGCACTGGAAGGTCATCATCCTTGTTGACAGTGGTAACACCCACAATTTTATTCATCGTCTCATTGCCCAGGAAACCAATTGCTATATTCGTGTTGTCAATAATTTTCAAATCATGATAGCCAATGGTGGGTCCATGAAATGTGGTGGGTGGTGTGGAAATGTCTGTCTTCAAATTGGACATTACCAACTGAAATCTCATATGTTTTCCATTGACATGAGAGGCTGTGACATTGTGCTAGGTGTTGAATGGTTACGCACTTTGGGTCCCATTCTTATGGACTTTAAGGAAATAACCATGCAATTCCAACAAGAAGGACAAAAGTATCAATTTCAAGGTCTCACAGCTGGTTCTCCGGAGATCATTAGTTCCCATAGTATGGAAAATCTCCTCAAGAAAGGCCACTCCAGTATCATTGCTCAATTCCATTCTATTCAAGCCGTTGAGACACCCTTTGTGCATCCTGACCTCCAAGCTATCATTTTCAAACATCAAGCTGTTTTTTCCACTCCTCAGGGACTTCCTCCTTCTCATGGTGTTCATGATCATTCCATTCCCCTTGTTTCTGACATTCTTCCTCCCAATGTTCGCCCTTATCGCCACCCCTTTCCCCAAAAGAATGAAATTGAGAAAATAGTGCAGGGATTTCTTCAAGCAGGTGTTATCCGCCCCAATACCGGCCCCTATTTTTCCCTTATGGTCATGGTACTTAAAAAAGAAGGTACTTGGCGCACGTGTCTCGAATTTCATGCCCTCAATAATCTCACCATCAAGGACACGTTCCCCATTCATGTCATTGATGATTTCTTGGATGAGCTGAGTGGTGCTTAGTACTTCACTAAACTTGATTTGCATTCTGGATACCACCAGATACGTATGCAAGAGGCTGACATACCCAAGACTGCATTTCTAACTCATGAGGGTCACTATGAGTTTTTGGTCATGCCCTTTGGCCTGTGTAATGCCCCCTCCACCTTCCAAAGCCTCATGAATCATGTCTTCCGTCCTTTTCTCCGTCATTTTGTCTTAGTATTCTTTGACGATATTCTCATCTATAGTAAAACTTGGCAATCTCATCTTTCCCATGTGGATCAAATTCTCCATCTACTCTCGTAGCACCAAATTTTCCTCAAACAATCTAAATGTTCTTTTGGTGCCTCAGAAGTGGAGTACTTGGGTCATCTTATTGGCAAGACTGGTGTGAGGGTGGATCCTAAAAATATTGAAGCTATGCAAGATTGGCCTCACCCAAAGACTCTCAAAATCTTGAATGGATTTCTGGGTTTAACAAGTTATTATCACATTTTTGTTAAGAATTATGGAAAGATTGTGGCACCTCTCACTGCTCTCTTTAAAAAGAATTCTTTCACTTGGACTCCAACAGCTACTTAGGCTTTTCAAACCTTGAAGATGGCCATGTGCACCACTCCAGTCTTGGCCCTTCCCGATTTCACAAAGACCTTTGTCCTGGAATGTGATGCTTCCGGGAAAATGAATTGGCGCCGTCCTTATGCAAGAGGGTCGGTCTTTGGCCTTTACTAACAAACAACTGCAAGAGCGAAATTTGGGCAAGTCAATTTATGAAAAATAAATGTTGGTTATTCTGTATGCCGTGGCTCTTTGGCGCCCTTATCTATTGGGGCAACGCTTCCAAATTAAGACAGATCATCAAAGTCTCAAGTATTTTTTGGAACAATGCCTTTCCTCCCCCGAGCAACAAAAATGGGTGACTAAGCTCTTTGGATATGATTATGAGATCATTTACAAGAAAAGAAAAGACAATGCGGTTGTTGATGCACTTTCCAAAAAATATGAAGATGAAGGTTCCATTTTTTCTCTGTCCTTCATTGTACCAGATTGGCTCCAAGCTGTTCACCAGGAATGGCTACAAGATCCCAAAATTTCGCATCTGATACAACAATTGTAGTCCAATTCTCCAGTCTCCCCAGGGTACTCTTGGCTCAATGATGAGCTTCGATATAAAGGCCGTTTGTATTTAAGTACACGGTCAAAACTTAAAGCCATGGTACTTTTTGAGCTTCATGCTACACCAACAACTGGGCATTCAGGGTTTACCAAAACCTATGACAGGGTCAAATGTTCTTTTTTCTGGGATGGTATGAAACAAGACGTTCGTAATTTTGTGGCTGAATGTGATGTGTGTCAATGAAACAAGGGCGAAACAGTCAAATCTCCTGGCACACTACAACCACTTCCGATTGCACCTGCTATTTGGCGGGATATCTCTATTTATTTTATTGTAGGCTTACCTAAATTGGGAAATAAATCAGTCATCATGGTGGTAGTTGATCGTCTTTCCAAGTATGCTCATTTCTGTGCTCTTCAACACCCATTTACAACATCCACTATGGCTTAACTTTTCATGGATCAGGTTTTCAAGCTTCATGACATGCCACATTCTATTGTTTCTGATCGCGACCCAACTTTCACCAGCAATTTTTAGCAAGAATTGTTCAAGCTCCAAGGCACCCAATTGCATCTCAGCACAACTTATCATCCCCAGACTGATGGTCAAACTAAAGTGGTCAACAAGTGTTTGGAAACATATTTGAGGTGTTTTGCATCGGATAGGAAAAATCAATGGGATCAATGGTTACCACTAGCTGAATGGTGGTACAACACTTCTTACCATACAAATACCCGCATGACTCCTTTTGAAGCGGTGTATGGACAAAAGCCACCTTCAGTTCTCTCATATTTTCTAGGCGTCTTGAAGGTCCAGGCAGTTGAAAAAACGCTTACAGTTCGAGAGACTATTCTCCGTACCCTCAAAGAGAAATTGGTCATGGCCCAGAATCGCATGAAGCAACAAGCAGATCAAGGTTGCTCTGAACGTCAATTTGCAAAAGGGGATCAGGTGTTTCTTTGACTACAACCTTACAAGAAAAATTCCCTCAAGGTTGACCATTGTCAGAAACTGGTGCCCAAATTTTATGTTCTTTATATTGTTCTCAAGCGGGTGGGACAGGTGGCCTATCAGTTAGTTTTGCCCAGTCATTTTAAGCTCCATCCTGTTTTTCATGTTTCCTTCTTAAAGAAGGTTATTGGAACTAAGTGCCAAACTCAACCCAACCTTCCCGAGTTGGACGAAGAAGGCTCCATTTGGCTACAACCAAAAATAGTTTTGGACTATCGTGAGCGTCGCCTGCGTTAGCGAACCATCAATGAAGTGTTAGTCCAGTGAAAAGATACAACTCCAACAGATGCCACTTGGGAACCAACTACTATTCTGCAACAATTTCCTCATCTCAAGCCTTGAGGACAAGGTTGTTTTTAAGGGGGAGGACATGTTAGGGACCTAACCCCTCACATAGGTAGAATAATATATTTCCATGTAATAAAGGTCAATATTAATAAGACCTAGCAATAAAGAAGAATAAGTCCAATGTAAGAAGACCTAATAGAAGCTTCTTCTTCTAGAAGGATATTCTTCTAGACTTTTCTTTTGATAGACATATTTAGTATAAATAGGAGTCGAGGGTATGAGAAGTTTTGTCTTGGATATTATTGTAATAGAGGTCTGCTCTGCTAGAGGTTTACCCCTCGAAGAGGCAAATGGAAATTGCTCTCAGTAATCAAAGTGCTCTTTCTGGTGTTATTTTGGTATCATTTTGGTATTATTGTGGTGTTGTTCTAGTTATATTGTTGTTCATCTGCCATTTCTAGCTATTTATTTTTGTTCTGCATACTTTTTTATATCTGAAATATTACAACATCATCAAGAGAGAGAGAGAGGGAAACAACATCAACAACATCTGGAACACTAACTGACATATCTATAAATCATTAGAAGTTTTTCTCATTATCAATACCATCATCATTCACAACAAGGAGTTGGAGTATCATCATCATCATCATTCACAATATGGAGCTAGAATAACATCATCATCATCGTTCACAACATGGAGCTGGAATCTGAAACATCAACATCAGTGAGAATAAAAACTATAACAACAACATCAACAACACGAGGCTAAAGCAACAACATCATCACATCACGAGGATGAAGCAACAACATCATCAACACGAGGCTGAGATAACATCATCATCATCATATAGCAACAGAATGAGGTAGGTGTAATAAAAACATTTTGTAGTACTTTGACAGTCCCTAGGGATCTACCCAAGAATCATAAGATTCCCTAGGATATGAAATCCTAACGGAGCTACCACGTGGTACTTTGACAAACCGCCCTTACCAGACCTTCTGGATTTTCCCAAGAATCATAAGATTCCCTAGGATTATAAAAATCCTAATGAAGCTACCACTACTGACCATAACTGACATATACATGCACAAGTACTTTGACAGACCATCCTTACCAGACCTTCAGAATCTTTCTAGGGATGATCAGTCCCCTAGGATATAAAATCCTAACTGGGCTACCCGCTGCTAGTCAGGATACCATAGTATCATCAATATCACTCCCCCTTATGATGGAGGTCCTTTTAGACTATACCAAGATTGTCTCGAAAGTATTCAAACTTTACACGAGACAGAGGCTTGGTCAACACGTTTGCAACCTGCTCATCTATGCCAACATATTGGAGCATTATAACTCCCCTTTGCATCATATCACAAATGTAGTGATATCGGATTTCTATGTGCTTCGACTTATCATGGAACACAGGGTTCTCCATCATCTTTATGCAACTCTAGTTATCACATAGAATCACAGTTGCTTACATCTCTAGATCGAATAGACCTATCAACAACTTCCAAATCCATATGGCTTCACAACTAGCAGAACATGCAACCATGTATTCCACTTCTGCTGTGCTGAGAGCAATACTGGATTGCTTCCTACTATGCCATGAAGTCATGGTTGACCCCATATTGAAACAACATCCCAAAGTGTTGTTTCTGTCAGAAACACTTCCAGCCCAATCTGAATCGGTATAACCAACCAATGTGAAGTCATGATCTCCATTATAACATAGACCAAAGTCCGACGTACCCTTAAGGTATCTCATCGCATGTTTTGCAGCAACAAGGTGAACACGTTTGGGCTCTACCAGATACTGACTCAAGGTGTTCATAGCAAAACATATATCTGGCCTGGTATTCGCCAGATACATCAAAGATCCAATGATCCGTCTGTACAATGTAGCATCAACCAATTTTGACGAAGTGTCTACCAGGAGCTTCAACTTTGTTTCCATGGGTGTATTCATGGATTTACATTCCAACATGTCAAACCTTTTTAGGATTTCAACTACATACTTCCCTTGGTTAAGGAATATCTTCTCTGGGCTCTGCCAAACTTCAAGACCTAAGAAATAATTCATTAGGCCTAGGTTTTTCATCTCAAATTATGCAACGAGCTTCTTCTTACAATCAGTGATGAGCTTTTCTTCTCCAGTTAAGAATAAGTCATCCACATACAAAAACAATATAACTGGCTCATCATTCATAACCTTGAAGTAAAGTTTAGAATCAATTTTACTCTTGGTAAAGCCCAAGCTCGTCAGGAAACTATCAATTCTTCCATACGAATCTCTAGGAGATTGCTTCAATCCGTACAGATCCTTCTTCAACCTGCAGACATGAGTCTTTCTATATTCAATTTCAAATCCTTGGGGTTGTTCTATATACACTTATTCTTCAATAACACCATTTAAGAAGACCGTTTTCACATCCATCTGGTGTAACTTCAACTTCATCTTGGTTGCAAGAGATATGATGATAGAAGTGTATCTAGCTACAAGAGAAAACATCTCTTCATAATCGATGCCTTCTTTTTGAGAAAATACACGAGCTACAAACCTTGCTTTGTGTTTTTCAATACTTCCATCTGCAACATGTTTTTATCTTTTATAGCCATTTGGAAGATACCACATATTTGTTCTTTGGTCTGGAAACTATTTCCCATACATCATTATTTATAATGGATTGGTATTCTTCTGTCATGACATCTTCCCATTCTTTATTCTGAATGGCTTCTTCAAATCAAGTAGGCTCATTTTCTATGAGATCACACATCAAATCCATATAAATGGAGAATGGATTAGGTTTATTGACTTGTCTCATGGTTCCTTCTGGGGCACCATACTTCTCTCCATCTTGAATGAGTTCCCTTGTCCAAGTTGGCTTTCTCTTTTTAGAGATTGTCATTTGGGGAGGTTCTTGAGATTCTATCATATCACGATCTTATGGAATATCTTCATCAGGGGTATTTGTAAATTCTCTCACTAGTTCTGCAACTCTGGGAGCTACATCTCTGTTGATATTGATATCAACAGAGATGAGAAATCCTTTTCTCTTCTTTGTCCTTTCTGAAACTTCTGGAATCTCCTTGGAGTGTGATATTCTTTATGGAATTGGGTGAATCTCTTTGGGGAGTCAGATTCCTTATGTTGGTGGGTCTCTTTTTGGAAGTGATACCTTTTATTTCCTCCTTTAGCATGAACAACTAGGGCTTGATATTCATCCCTTAGTAGTATTGCTTCTCAGTTAACTACTCTTTCTTCTTCTTGAACACATTCTTCCCAAAGACTTTCAAATTGGAGTTTCTCATTTCTTGTACAGCTAGTTTGGATGAATGCATCCTAAGGTCTTGTGAGACCATTAAGAGTTGTCATTATGAGTTCATCTTCATCTAGGTTGTCTCGAATTGCTTTTAGCTGTTCCTTGAATTGAGAAATCCTAGAGAAATAGTCATGAATGGTTTCTCCTTTCTACATCTTTGTATTCTTGAGTTGGGTTCTCAAGTTCATCTTTCGATTGATATTTCTTCCTTCATACATCATGGTTAGGGAATCAAACATTTCTTTTGGAGTATTATTAGAAGAAACTTGAGGGATCAAGTGGTCTTTAATAGACTTTGCAATGATTCTTTTGGCCCTAACCATATCCTTATGGTACTTTGCTTTGGCTGTAGCTTCTTCGGGTTCTGATACATTTTCCTTTATGAATTTTGCAAGGTCATTCTCTTCAAGAATGAGTGCAATCCTGTACTTCCAGGTACAAAATTTTTCCACACCTTCTAACTTGTCAACAAGCTTAGTGCTTGCAAACATCTTGACTTGGAGCTGAGAAAATGACCAAAAATTTAAACTGCTCATAAATTAAATTTGATCTTACCAGGAGGTGCGCTAGGATGAGGTGAGTAGGCTGGTGCAGTCAGATTCCAGAAAATCCAAATTTTACCTTCTGAAAATGAGCTTGTGCAAATATGGACTAGCACTTCTCGTACTGGTTTTGGTTTCTTGTTTTTCTGGTACTAGTGAAAACTAGGGTTTCACTTTCTGGAGATTTTGGCCACTGAAAAGGTGCGCTCAATCTTCCAATGAGTTTTCTAGGCTAGGGCGCACTGCCCTAGATAGATTTTAGGCTGAAATTCTCTTCCAATAGAAAGCTCTAATTTTCTTGTATGACAATAGTGACATTTTTTTGGTTACCCAGTGAAAGATGCTCTACTCATTTTAGATCTAATACCATGTTAAATTTAGAGCCGCTGTTAAGTTCTTTTCAATTTACTAGACAATAATAACATAAGTAGGATCGCTGAAAGAAACACAATCATAAGGTACACAACATTTATCCTGGGAAACTCTCATGGGGGAGAAAACCCAACAAAAACTTCCTTAATATAGATTTCCAATACAATCCCAAGATAATTAACTAAACACTAGAGAATATCCAAGACTGAGAAATGCGCCTCTCTCTCCTTCTTCCAACAACTGCAACTTCCGTCAAACTTGCACACTAGATGAATGACTTGAGTGAGTGAGTGAATGAGGCACTAGCCTCTCTTATTTATACTAGCCGAGGAGCGCTACGGTGGTGTCTCTTCATTAGGCAGGGCCAACTTCTCCAACTAGTGGCTAAAACCACTTTAATTATCCATGGGGGCCGACTTCTCAATTAGCCTCACTTAATTAGGGTTTTACCAATCCACAAAAGGGGATTTGGTCTTATACAAAGTCCGAAATGATCAATCCACAAAAGGGGATTGATCTATAAGATAATAACTCAATAATAATTAGAATATTCTTCGCAGTTACAATATTTCAACAGTTTTGTCTAGCTTGCATGATATATGCTTTCAGTATCACTTGCAAATGGATCATCATTGGAGCGAAGAATGTTAGGCTTCTTCTTATAACACAAATAAGTAACAATTCAATAAATTAATAAAATTGATTTCTAACTTTAAACATCAAATATA
>ML818471.1:105240-119832 GCA_009831015.1 Picea engelmannii | reverse complement strand
GTATAGTTGATGATGTTGGTAAATATTGATGATTCATAGTTTATGAGTAGTTGACACATGATTGGAACATACTTGGTACATGGTTGGATGCACTTGGTTATGGTACAGGTTGATTACAGGTTGGTTCATGGTTGATGCACTTGCTTATGGTACAGGTTGATTACAGGTTGAGGTACATGTTGATGCATGGTTCAGACTTATTGGTACAGGTTTATAACAATATATCTCACAGTGATAGTGTGACAGTGGTTTCATCATTCTACTTCTACTTCAGGGTGGCAGGACGGGGCAATGAAAGGTGGTTGTAGCCACCTTCCGGTTGTAGCCGGAGAACATTGGGGGTTTTTGCCTCTTTCTGGTTGTAGCCAGAGATTTGGGGAGTTGGAGCTTCCCTCAAGTTGTAGCCTGAGAAACTAGGAGGTTGGAGCCTCCTTCCAGTTGCAGCTAAAAACAAAGGAAGTTGGTGCTTCCAATGAATGTAATTCTTCAAGACATTTAAGAAAAAGCATTCCGTGGTTTTCTCCTGATTTGGGTTTCCACGTAAAACACTGGTGTACTATGCATGTGTGTGATTGTTTATTTATTACTGCTCATTATTGGATAATAATTCTACATTGATATAACATTTGAAGAAAAAGGATTATAATTACGTTATTACTGATTCACCCCCCCTCTCAGTAATCCAACAGACCCAACAAATATTGAAGCAATTATGGAATGACCAACACCCACTAATGTACATGAAGTATGTAGCTTTATGGGTTTGGAAGGATACTATCAAATATATTTTGAATGATTTTTAAATATCACAAATCCTATTACAAAACTACATAAGAAAAATAAGAAATTTGTATGGATCAAACGATGCGAGGAAACATTTTATAAATTGAAAGAGTTGTTGATGATGATTGTCATATACCCACTACGACAACTTAGATTTTTCGTCTTTTCTTCGAGGGACAGAATCCACGAATTTATATGGGGCCTAGAGCAGACCATCCCTTCCCTTATCCTCCTCCATGTGATCATTGACTATGACCACAGGCCTTACCAAAAAGGCGCTTCCAGCTTTCGCGTTTTGGGATTTCTGTGTGCGAGCTCTCCCCGACTCCCTGTCCCTTGAAATGCCGAAACTCAAAATGGGGTTAATGAGCTCCTTGGCTCCCCTTTTTCCTACTCCATGTGACCACCTCAGTGAACACACGCTAACACCAAATGACGCTACTGGAACTCGACTTTCGAGATTCCTATTGCAAGGAACCCTTGTTCCTTCAATCCTCGAAACCTGAAAGCCCGGTATCATCCGGATCTATGGTCCAGGTCGTCGACTTGATCAATGTCTCGGATTAAATCTCGACATTCTACCTTTTGGGATTTTGGCGGGGTCTTCACTCCTATTTCCCCGATCTCCAGAACCCCGACGGCTTTAGATCTTCACCACGCGTCCTCTACAAATGGACGGTCTAGATTCTTTCGGGACCCGAAATGTCGATTCCTGAGTTTAGACCCTTGATTAACTGCTAGCGCCTACCTCCTCCTTCTACCACATGACCCTATCCTGTGACCTAGGGCTCATCCACAGGGCGCATCAGAGTTTCGTATATCGAGATTTCGCGACTTGCAAAGATGAGGGGTCTTGCATTCTGGTTTCCCGGATGCCGAAACGCCGAAACTTATTCACACTAAACCGGCTCATCCACAGAGCACGTTAGGGTTTCATATACCGGGATTTCGCGACTTGCGAAGATGAGGGGTCTTTTCCTCTGGTTTCCCGGATGCCGAAACGTCGAAACTTATTCACACTAAACTGGCTCATCCATAGAGTGCGTCGGGGTTTCGTATACCAGGATTTCACGACTTGCGAAGACGAGGGGTCTTGCCCTCTGGTTTCCCGGATGCCGAAACGCCGAAAGTTATTCACACTAAACCGATGGTCCAGATCACTCATGGATCAACGACCACGATCACGTCGCGATTTCATGAATCATGAGTTTGTGTGGTCTTACCCTTTGACCACTCCAAGTTGTGAGTCAGCGAAATGCTACCCAATTGCCACGTGTCCTGTGCCGATGGACGGTTCCGAATACTTTGGGACTTTCAGGACTTCGTCGAGTCCACTCTCCTGCCTATGCAAGGGTTAAGATCGATGGTCAATAGAGCTCCGACAGATCCTTGGATCTACGGTCCTGGATCCCATCGCTACTTGTGAAGGCTGAAGGGGTCGAGGTATTAACGCCTGTGCTCCTCCTCTAGATCCATCGATCTTGACAAATATGGGGTATTTCCGAAAGGATTCCGACTGTTCGTCTACCAAAGGATGGGGTATTCTCTTTCGATAAACGAGACTCTCTATCCTTTCTGAGCTTGATTCACGAGATTCAACCTCTCGGGGCTTCGAACTCCCACGACTTTGAAACCTGAGAGAACTACTCTTTCTTGTACAAGGTTTCCAGACCCAGGTCATCTGGACCTTCAGATGATTCTTGGGTAATTATCCCTAGGCTTGGTGACCTGACTGAGATGCCTTCCTAATTCACCGAGCTATGAACTCTGTGACCGGGGTAAAGTAAACTCGTGGGTTTTCTATAATGATAGTCTTTTCAAGGAACTCACTCTGACTCTGAAATGTGGGGAAACTCCCCGGAAAAAGGTGCCTTCGGGAAATTAAACCAGGACAGAGCGCGAGTCAAGTAGATGGGACAATTCTCAAGAGAGCGGACTCGTATTCTGAACTTATTCATTCTATACATAAACCAATTATGGTCATATATAAGTATAGGCATGCATCCATTATTCCAAATCAAAACACAAGGCAATCACGTCTATACAGAGACCATTTATGAGCGTATAAACATGAGCATGCATCCAAGATATTCAATTCAAAATACAAGACATAAACACTTATCAGAAACACCAGGCGTGACGCGATTGCTGAGAGGGGTGCTTGTTTCCACCCAACCGTAAGCTCAGTGACTCCAAACAGATTTACCACTAGCCACCCTCGAGCTAGACCACGATGCTTGAGATTCAGTCTCCTACTTCCATCTCAACAGAATTCAAGGACGAAGGTGACTCTCCTTCTCCTCTATTCAGAACTCCCTGTATTTCCAGAGTTCCTCCCAGTTCTCTTTTGTGATCCCTATCGCGCTTATTCTCTCCCGTGTTCCCCACACTTCCTTTCTTGCCTTTTCTGCAAGATTGCGTGTGGCGCGAATTCCCCCATCCGTGGTCAGGTCTGAGAGATTCTACGGATGGGCGGTTCACCCCCATCCCCTCATTAACTCTTAAGGAGCCTCCCCACCTACCATCATGATGGGTAATTCATTCCAGGGTCAGAGAGTTGCTCTTGGTCTTTGAGCAAGTAAAAACCAGTACGGTATTGGTTCAGTGGAAGTTAACACAACCATTCCAGGTCCCTTCCACCACCTCTCATTAGCCATCGTGGTATCTTTTAGCACATCCCCTCCCAACAGTCATGCAACTCATATTCATAACTTAATTTACATTCATCGACCTTTTATACAAAGGTCCGTCAAATTAAACATTCACATCTTTGAGTTTGCCATAGTTCTTGGCCAATATAGTTATTTTTACAAGCTGGGGGAAACAGGGTGTTACAATTCCCTCCCCATTAAAGGAACATCGTCCTTGATGTTCTGTCTATCAATATGACGTGTATGTACAGAAGTAAACAAAATCGGATATGCTTGTTTCATGGCATCTTCCATTTCCCACGTACCCTCATCTGGGCCAAAATGTTTCCACTGCACCTTGACTTGTGCAATGGTTCGGTTCCTGAGTGGGGTTTCCTTTCTGTCCAGTATGCATTGAGGTTCTGGCAGGTATTCTCCCTCCGGTTCCACCTGGATCATAGACCAGTCAATTATATGATTAGAATCATGTACATATTTCTTCAATAATGAAACATGGAAAACATTATGTGTTTTTACTGTGGGAGGAAGTGCTAGCCTATAGGCTACATGTCCCACTCTATCTAGAACTTCAAAGGGTCTACAATACTGAGGTGCCAACTTGGCACAAGCTCCCATCCTCAGAGAACTCTTCCTAGGCCTAACTCTGAGATATGCGTGGTCTCCTATCTTGAATTATCTTGGAGTTCTCTTTCGGTCGGCATAACTTTTCTGTCTGTTCTGAGCGACCTTTAGATTTTGTTTTATCTGAGTCACTTGTTGTTCCATTTCTTTCAACATGTCTGGTCCAATAGTAACTCTGTTCATGGTATTACTCCAACTGATTGGAGTGTTGCACGGTCTACCATAGAGGACTTCGAAAGGACTCATCTTCATGGATTCTTGGTAGCCATTATTGTAGGCAAATTCCACCGGTGGCAGGTAATCTTCCCACTTTTTAGGTTGATGCATTACATGCATTCTTAGCATGTCTTCTAATATTTGGTTCACTCTTTCTGTCTGTCCATCGGTTTGAGGATGATAGGCTGTGCTAAATAATAATTTGGTCTCTAGACCAACCATCAAGGATTTCCAAAAGTTGGAAGTAAATTTCGTGTCTCTGTCAGACACGATCTTTTTAGGCATACCATGTAGTCTGAATATCTCCTTCACGAATATGCTAGCGATATATATTGCCTTGCAAGTCAATTTGACGGGGATAAAATCAACGGACTTGCTCAATTTATCCACCACCACCATGATGGCGTCATTCTTCCTGGCCGATGTTCGCAGTCCGATGATGAAATCCATGGAGATGGTCTCCCATTTCCATTTCGGGATTGGTAGAGGTTGTAATAATCCGGCTGGGTGCTAGTGTTCTTCTTTAACCTGTTGGCATTCTAGGCACTTAGCTAAATAGTTAGCTATGTCTTTCTTTAACCCAGGCCAATAGAATTGTTTCCTAGTGGCTGTGATCATCTTCTGATATCCCAGGTGACTAGTATATGGTCTTTTATGTAGTTCATCCATTATGAATCTCTTCAAGTCATCACAATCTGGAATATACAATCTGTTTCTGTAAGTTAGCAGACCTCCATCTATCATCTGGTAGCCTTCATACTTTATCCCTATGGGTTCTTTCTCCAGGAACGAGGTCACGGTCTGGAAGAATGTGTCTGTTTCTTGTGCATTCCTGACTCTTTCCTTGACATTCGCCTCGTAGGTGCTCACCGCTACCAGGTGAATTGTTTTCATACTTTTGGTAAGGGCATCGACCACCTTATTTTCCTTTCCTTTAATATGTTTGATTTCAAAATCAAACTCGCTAAGGAGGGCCATCCACCTAGCTTGTCTGGAATTGAGTTTTGGTTGGTCAAACAGATGTCGCAATCCATAGTGGTCTGTCATAAGTACAAATTTCCTTCCCAGGAGGTAATTCCTCCACATTTTTAAGGCGTGCACTATGGCAGCCAGTTCTAGATCATACGTCACATAGTTGACTTTGTGCTCATTCAATTTTTGGGATTCATAACAGACTACACTTCCTCCTTGCATAAGGAATCCTCTGAGCCCTTCCTTGCAGGCATTTGTGCACACTAGGAAGTCAACTTCAGGATCGATGATCTTCAACACAGGTGCGTGGGTCAGTAGATGTTTTAGGGACTGAAACCTTTCTTCGCATTTTGGGGTCCAAATGAATTTAACTCCCTTCTTCTGGAGGGCAGTGATTGGACAACCAATCTTGGAGAATCCTTTTATAAACCTCCTATAGTATCCTGCTAAGCCCATAAGGATCTGATATCCAAAACGTCCTTTGGGGTAGGCCACTCCATGATAGGCCTGATCTTGTCAGGGTCTACTGCTACTCCTTCTTCAGATATGACATGTCCCAAGTAGTGTATTTGCTTCTGGAAAAAGTCGCACTTGCTAAATTTGGCATAGAGCTGATGTTCTCTTAGCACTTGAAGCACAAGTCTAAGATGTTCCTCATGTTCCTCTCTATTCTTGGAGTAAATTAATATATCCTCAATAAAAACCAACACAAATTTGTCTAGGAATTTGATGAGCACATTGTTCATCAAGCACATAAAAGTGGTAGGGGCATTGGTTAATCCAAATGGTACTACCACAAACTCGTAGTGACCATATCTCGTCCTAAAGGCGGTTTTGTGGATGTCTTCACTCTTGATTCAGACTTGATGGTATCCAGATCTCAAGTCAATCTTTGAGAAGATGGAAGAACCTCCCAATTGATCGAACATGTCATCAATCCGGTGTAAGGGGTACTTGTTCTTTATGGTTACCTTATTGAGTTGTCTATAATCTATTCACAGTCGGAGGGTACCATCTTTCTTCTTCACAAATAGAACTGGTGCTCCCCATGGGGACACGCTGGGTCATATATAGCCTTTGTCCATCATTTCTTTTAGTTGTAGTTTAAGCTCAACTAGCTCGGGTGTGCCCATTCTATAGGGTGTCCTAGACACTGGCACTACTCCTGGTGCAAGTTCTATCGAGAAGTCAATGTCCCTTCTTGGATGTAGAGCCGATACCTCTTCTGAAAACACATCTCTATATTCTCTTAGTGTGGGGTGGTCTTCGAGGCTTGGTTTGTCATCCTCAACTGATTCCAACACCTGTATTGCATATAATGGACATCCCTTTCTGCAATACTTTCTCATTTGAAGGGCTGATATTCACCTCACCGAGACAGGTTTTTGGATCCCTTCAAGGGTTATCCTTCTTCCTTCTTTAGTTACACATTCTAAGGTTTTATGGTAACAATCCAATCTGGCTTTATATGTGGCTAGCCAGTCCATACCAATCAATAGGTCATACTATCCTAGGGGTAGTATGTTAAGGGTTTCTTGGGTGGGGAATTCACCCATAGTGAATTGGCAAGATGGTATGACCTCCATTACCTTTCTTTTGGTGCCAGTGGCTAACTATACCAACCATGGATTGGCATGTTTATGTGGCTGTAATTTACACTTATCAATAGCCTTAGGAGCTATATAACTCAAATTTGAACCAGGGTTAATTAGAATAGACACTAGATGGTTGGTGATCATACCTTCCATATCCACTACCAAAGCTTGGTGGTCAGCTTGTTTATTATCCACGGCTGCATAAATTTGTGGCATACTCCTGGCCACATCATTGACGGTGGTATCTTCTTGAATGTTGTAAATTCTCCAACTATTCTGTTGTCGGTGCGGGTAGTCCCTCAGTAGATGTTCTTCTCCACAACCCCAACATTTCAAGGGTTCTTTCTTCGGGTTATTAATCTTTCATGGGGTAGATCCAAAAGGTTTATTTCCACTCTGGGAGGGGAAATTCTACTGGTATACACTTCTGGTTGGGAAGCTCATCCTTGAGTCCTTTTTTTAGTTTTTAAATATTGGGGATTTAAACCCCTTTTTCTGGAATCCCGAACTATTCTTCTGCTTCCAACCTTCACGAGGTTCTATCCGATGCCCAAGCTGTTCATAACAATATCTTGCCTTTCGAATAGTGTCTTCTAGGGTCTTTGGCTCGTCAAACTCAATCCTATTCTGATAGTCCTTAGGTAGTCCACTGATGAATCATTGCACCTTTTCCTTTTCTGCTTTTATATAGGGTACGTACCTCAACAACTCGAGGAATCTGCTGACATATTCCTCTATGGTGCGTTTCCCTAGCTTGAGTTCATAGAATTCTTTAGTGTTTTCGTCGAAATACTTTTCCGATAGATACTTCTTCCTGAAGTATTTCTCAAACCATTCCCAAGATAGGTCTTCTTCGTGAATCCCTTTTACATTCTTAAGGTCTTCCCACCAAATGGAAGCCTTCCCATTCAAGTTGAAAGTGGCTACTCGGGCCTTCAAATTTTTCGAGAAGTCATGGAATCTGAAATACTTCTTTAGTCAAAGTAGCCAAGCCTCTGCTTCCTCTCCCTTCTTTATTTCACCATCGAAAGAGGGTGGTTTGGCCTTCTTGAATTCTTCGAGATTATGAATTTTGGAATGCTTTCGCTTCTTCCATTTTCTTCGGGAATAAGAACTAGTTTTGCTACTAGAAGATCCCTCCGAGTCGCCAGTTTCCTTTCCAGAGGAATCGTCAGATGCTTGTTCCTTATCTCTGGGGTGGACCTTTCTCTAGGTGCTCTTCCCAGTGTGGCCACTTAAAAGACCACGTTTCTGTATCTCAGGTGGACTTCGAATTTTCTTTGTCTGTCGTCGGTCTGCGTGACTGGTGTCAGGTCCATGCTGCAATTGTCTTTGTATGTTAGATAAAATCTGCAGCAAGACTGCATTAATTTTCATTTTCTTCTCTTTCTCCTTTATCAACCTCTCGTTGTCGGCCTTGCAGCTCTGTAGTTCAACCATGAGGCTCCTCACAGTATCAGCTAGATCTTGAGGGGTCTCCATCGCTCTCCTTTCATCAGACTCTTCGTCTCTATCGTGGGAGCCATCCCCCACTTCGTGGTGCATCACCATTCTATGCGTCTGCAGTTTCCCGCGGTTGATCATCCGCTTGTGTACAAGAAAAACACTTGTTGTTAGTCAATATTTATATTCATTCATAACCAATGCATAATTCATATTTTTTTCAAATGCATACACACAATAGGAATTTTCATTCTTAACTTCAACTTTTGATAAAGGGGGTTAAGATAGAGGGTTACTCCTTTTAAGAGTACTTCAAATGGAGTTTCTGTGCAACTCATTCATGAGCACAAGCAGGCCAAGTGTTGTAACCATGCTTTGATACCAATTTGTCATATACCCACTACGACAACCTAGATTTTTTGTCTTTTCTTCAAGGGACATAATCCCCGAATTTCTATGGGGCCTGGCGCATACCATCCCTTCCCTTATCCTCCTCCATGTGATCATTGGCTATGACCACAGGCCTTACCAAAAAGGCGCTTCCAGCTTTCGCGTTTCAGGATTTCTGTGTGCGAGATCTTCTCGGCTCCCTGTCCCTTGAAATGCCGAAACCTGAAATGGGGTTAACGAGCTCCTTGTCTCCCCTTTTTCCTACTCCATGCGACCACCTCAATGAACACATGCTAACACCAAATGGTGCTACCAAAAATCGACTTTCGAGATTCCTGTTGCAAGGAACCCTTGTTCCTTCAATCCCTGAAACCCAAAAGCCCGGTATCATCCGGATCTACGGTCCAAATTGTCGACTTGATCAACGACCTAGATTAAATCCTAGCATTCTACCTTTCAGGATTTTGGCGGGGTCTTCACTCCTATTTCCTTGATCTCCAGAACCCCGACAACTTTAGATCTTCGCCATGCGTCCTCTACAAATGGACGGTCCAGATTCTTTTGGGACCTAAAATGTCGATTCTTGAGTTTAGACCCTTGATTAACTGATAGCACCTACCTTCTCTTTCTACCACATGATCCTGTCCTGTGACCTAGGGCTCATCCACAGAGCGCGTCAAGGTTTCGTATACTGGGATTTCGTGACTTGTGAAGACGAGGGGTCTTGCCCTCTGGTTTCTCGGATGCCGAAACACCAAAACTTATTCACACTAAACCGGCTCATCCACAGAGCACGTTGGGGTTTCATATACCGGGATTTCACAACTTGCGAAGACGAGGGGTCTTGCCCTCTGGTTTCCCGGATGCCGAAATGCCGAAACTTATTCAAAATAAACCGATGGTCCAGATCACTCATGAATCAATGACCACGATCACGTCGCGATTTCGTGAATCGTGAGTTTGTGCGGTCTTACCCTTTGACCAGTCCAAGTCGCGAGTCAACAAAATGCTACCCGACTACGACGTGTCCTGTGCTGATGGATGGTTCCGAATACTTCGGTACTTTCAGGACTTCATCGAGTCCACTCTCCTGCCTATGCAAGGGTTAAGATTGACAGTCAATAGAGCTCTGACAGATCCTTGGATCTACGGTCCTGGATCCCATCGCTACTTGCGAAGGCTAAAGGGGTCGAGGTATTAACGCCTGCGCTCCTCCTCTAGATCCATCAGTCTTGACAAATCTAGGGTATTTCTGAAAGGATTCCGACCATTCATCTACCAAATGATGGGGTATTCTCTTTCGATAAATGGGACTCGCTATCCTTTCTGATCTTGATTCACAAGATTCAACCTCTCGGGGCTTCGAACTCCCACGACTTCGAAACTTGAGAGAACTACTCTTTCTTGTACAAGGTTTCCAGACCCAGGTCATCTGGACCTTCACATGATTCTTGGGTAATTATCCCTAGGCTTAGTGACCTGACTGAGATGCATTCCTAATTCGCCGAGCTATGAACTCTGTGACCGGGGTAAAGTAAACTTGTGGGT
Organism: Picea engelmannii; assembly: GCA_009831015.1. Lineage (NCBI taxonomy): Eukaryota > Viridiplantae > Streptophyta > Pinopsida > Pinales > Pinaceae > Picea > Picea engelmannii. The sequence goes on along the minus strand of ML818471.1, from coordinate 109,613 downwards.
TTGCTATAACGGTAGTCTTTTCAAGGAACTCACTCCGACTCTGAAATGTGGGGAAACTCCCCAGAAAAAGGTTCCTTTGGGAAATTAAACCAGGACAGAGCACGAGTCAAGTAGATGGGAGAATTCTCAAGAGAGCTGACTCGTATTCTGAACTTATTCATTCTATACATAAACCGATTATGGTCATATATAAGTATAGGCATGCATCCATTATTCCCAATCAAAACACAAGGCAATCACTTATATATAGAGACCATTTATGAGTGTATAAACATGAGCATGCATCCAGGATATTCAATTCAAAATACAAGACATAAACACTTATCAGAAACACCAGGCGTGACGCGGCTGCTGAGAGGGGTGCTCGTTTTCACCCAACCGTAGGCTCAATGACTCCAAACGGATTTACCACTAGCCATCCTCGAGCTAGACCATGATGCTTTAGATTCAATCTCCTACTTCTAGCTCAATGAAAGTTAAGGACGAAGGTTACTCTCCTTCTCCTTTGTTCAGAACTCCTTGTATTTTCAGAGTTCCTCCCAGTTCTCTTCTGCAATCCCTATCACGCGTATTCTCTCCCTTGTTCCCCACACTTCCTTTCTTGCCTTTTCTGCAAGATTGCATGTGGCGCGAATTCCCCTGTCCGTGGTCAAGTCTGAGAGCTTCTACGGATGGGCGGTTCATCCCCATCCCTTCATTAACTCTTAAGGAGCCTCCCCACCTACCATCCTGACGGGTAATTCATTGCAGGGTCAGAGAGTTGCTCTTGGTCTTTGAGCAAGTAAAAACTAGTACGATATTGGTTTGGTGGAAGTTAACGCAACCATTCCATGTCCCTTCCACCACCTCTCATTAGCCATCGTGGTCTCTTTTAGCACATCCCCTCCCAACAGTCATGCAACTCGTATTCATAACATAATTTACATTCATCAACCTTTTATACAAAGGTCCGTCAAATTAAACATTCACATCTTTGAGTTTGCCATAGTTCTTAGCCATTATAGTTATTTTTACAAGCTGGGGGAAACAGGGTGTTACAATGATGTTAGATTTTCATTAGTTTAGTTAACATTATATTTACCATAACATTTTTATATTCTTTTAACATTCAATAATCATATACAAAAATATATAAGCAACATTTAAACAAGTACAAGACGACACAAATATTTATCTTGGGAAAACCCCAAATGGGGGAAAAACCCAACCAACTTTTCTTATAGAGAATCTTTCCAATATTCCAATAAAACCATGAACAATCTCTATTCACAAGAGTAAACCGACAATGAAGAAACCGTGATAAAAAATACTTATCTTTTTCTTGTCAAACCCTAGCGAGGGTAGACACCTGAGCAACACAATAGAAATGACACCAATATAACACAACACAGATCTAACACCAAGATAGGTGCATCACTAGAACTGACACCACAGAGATGGCACCACATACTTGGTGCCACTCTAAATGGTAACTGCAGCTACTACTGCAACTGCTACTGCTACTGCAACTGCAACTGCAATTGCTACTACAACTGCAACTACAACTGGCACAAAGAAACTGAAGGACACCACACAAACTTAGTGCAACTCTTCCAGAGGTAGCGCATAAGAGAGATCACCAAGAACAACCAATAATATCCTTCCCCTAGTGGGGCACACTCTCCAAGAGAACCATAAACCAAAAATAGTGAAACTACAACTACAACTGCAGTTGCAACTGCTTAGTGTGCACTGCAGAAAGGAGAACTGTGTGGCTGTCAAATGAAATGACCCTGATCTATATTTCTACTAATCTGGGTGCATGTCTAGGGTTGAATTCTTATTCTAGGTATTCAAATTTACTTTATTAATTTTGTGGGCCGGATTCTCTTCCTGGAAATTATATTTCCACTTTATTATTATTTCCCGTGGGCCGACTTCTCTTTTATGGTCTTCTATTTCACTTTATTCTTTTCTGGGGTGTTCTTCAACTGTTCAATGGTCTTCCTTTGACTTCTTGGAATCTTCTTCTTCTCTAAGAAAACTTGTCTAGGAGGAAAATACCTCCCACAACTACCAAAACATCAACACTCCCTCTTAGCTAGGGAGGTATCTTTCCATGATGTCTTCATCCAATAGTCCATTGACTAATCTGCAATCAACTAGTAGCACATAGATACTACCATGCCATTGATAGCGTGAATCATCCATCACAGTATCTGCGATCAAGCAGTACACAACTGCTTTCAAGTGATCTGGTAGTCTCCATGACCATCCACTAGTAGCACACAACGACTACAATATAATCCAAATAGAACACGACTGTGCTGATCCATAATAGTACATAACTATTTTCCGGTGATACATAATCACTGCCAGTGGTACATAACCACTATAGTAGCACAAAACTATTGTCCAGTGATACACAATCATTGTTTGAGCCACACTCTATTTGAGTAATCTGGGCATGATGCTGAATAAGTCATGTGATGAAACCCTGCACACTCAACATAGTATTCAACAATTTTCACTCACTCAACAGAGTGATCAGTGATCCCAAGGACGATTATTTTAATCCAGACATACGTCCTAGAAGAATGTCAGTCCTCCCATATGCTGAAAGCCAAACTATGGGCTACAAATACCATTCCTACAGGAATTTCAGTCTCAAACTATTTTGTAATTGGGTCACCATATGTACCATAGAGAAAAATCTCTACCCATATGTGCCTTAGAAAATACCGGTCACGTATAAACCAACCTAATCGGGATGCCATTTCCTTAGGGGGAATATTATTCAACCTGATTGGGCCATTGACTATGCCTCAAGAGAATATCGATCCTAGACCATTTTCCTAATTGGGCCACAATCTGTGCCTTAGGAAAATACCAGTCCATGATACGTAAACAATCTATCAACCTAGACCTTTCTCAACAATATTGTTAGTCCATCAATACAATGACTATCCATCAACACTCCCTCTCAACCATGGGAGTAATCTCCACAAACACCATCTTGTCTTTGAAGTATACAAACTTTCGTTTGGATAAGGGCTTCGTCAGAATATCTAATGTCTATTCATCGGTGAAGATGTATTGGAGATTCACTTATCCCTTCTAGACTTTATCACGAATGTAGTAGTACTTGATCTCAATGTGCTTCAACTTGTCATGGAACAAGAAGTTCTCTGAAGGCCTCACACAACTTTGATTATCATAGTATAACACAGTCGAATCCGACACCTGATCAAACAATCCAAAAAACAATTACAGAGCCAAACTGCTTTTGTACAAGCATCACAAGCTGCAATATAATTTTCCTTTGCTATACTGAGTGCCACTAATGTCTACTTCCTACTCAGCCATGAGATCATACCTGATCCCAAACTAAATCAACATCCAGATGCGATCTTCCGGTCCACTACACTGCCTGCCCAATCAAAGTCTGTATAACCCTACAACTTCACATCTCCATCCGAGACATATCTCAATCCATATCCAACTGTACTCATTTTAGATAGGGACAATAGGTTCCCGAACACCTTTTGGTCTAGCCTATGGTATTTGATGGACACCAAGTTGATCAAATCGATTTCCTTTCATCCCAAAATAGATGGGAAAAAGGAGGTGGTCAACAAGATGATTGTGCATATACTGCAAATGTACAACTCCAACCATCCACGTACATGGTATGAGATCCTCCGATATGTTCAACATATCTATAGCAGATCCCTCCAAATCTTTATTGGCCACAACCATTTTCAGGTGTTCTTGGGGTTCTAACCACTGACCCCCATTGTTGTAGCTCTACCCGTTCCAACTTTCTTGAAAAAGTCCTCCTAGGCTCAGACTGAGGCCGAAAAAGGAGAAAAATTCATTGAATGGATCTAGCACCTCAAAAAATAGGTTCATGATATCTTGGAGAAGGCCAATGCCAAGTATAAGAAGCGACACGACCAACATCGGGTTCCTCACAAGTTTCAATTTGGTGACAAGGTGTGGTTGCATTTATAGAAAAAGATTCAAATAGCCCCCACAAAAATCTCATACCACTTCGATAGGGGCCTTAAACGATCACCAAGGTTGTGGGTGACAATGCTTTCAAATTGAGTATTCCTCCTTTCCTTGGATTTCACCCATTATTTAATTTGGAGATGATTTGACCATATTCCACCTCTATTGGACATCTTGAAGGTGGATGAGCAATTGGTCCCTACAAAAGTCAATCCCAAATGCATTGCATAGTCTCCAGTGGATCAGATCATGGACACCAAAATGAAGGGAACTTGCCAACAAAACATAAAATTCTATTAGCTTCTTAAAGCAAGAAAACTATTTTAGTAATGAAAGTGTCTCACCAAGGTTCAGATTCAACAATTTTTTCCCCATCTCCC
>ML818471.1:67305-91666 GCA_009831015.1 Picea engelmannii | reverse complement strand
ATTATAGGTATTTGTTTTTTTGGGGGGTGTAGGGTATAGGTGGGTGTATAGATATTTCAGGTATAAAAAGGAGTATCTAGTAAAAATATAGAGTTTCTTGATTAGAAATATGTATTGGGAGGGGGTTTCAACAAAACAATTTTGGGAGGTATTTATCGATATCTAGTGAAATTGAGTATATTCTTTAATATTCCTTGAATGCACACGTTGTGTCACATGCGCATTGAGTGAAGACCCCATGGTTTAGAGATGACACTATTTTTGTATTGAAGGCATTTGGATATATTTTGAAATTCTTTTTATGGTTTACTTATTCTATACTTGGAAGGCATTCATAACATGGTGTAGAAAGTATATTATCTCATGGTGTATGGGTATTTGGTAAGATATGATTCATTTTCTAATTTAAATCATTAGTAGGGTGGAAGTAAGAGGTTTTGTTGGAAGCCTACATAGTTTGAAAAATTATAGTACTCGATTATATGCACATTTTCTGATTGGAATCACTGAGAGGTTGGAAGTAAGAGGTGATGCATGTTAAATTAGAAATGTGAGGTGATCCATCTTTGTGAGTTTTTCAATGGAAGTGAAGCATCTCATGAAGGAACATAATGCTAGATGTCTAGTCCTTGTATCTTATAGAAGTTCTCAATGAACTATGAAATTCTACAAACAAGCAATGAAAATGACCACATATTTCATAGAGGGAGCTAAAAATGAAATGGTCTTGTGGTTTTTAAGGAACAAGTTTGATAATATTGGCTTAAATCTCAAGTAGCATATGATACAATAACATTTACCAAAGTAAATGTTGAATACATATGTCAAATGTTGGGACCAACTTAATAGGAGTTGAAATAGTCAGGAGTATAAAAGATGTGACAAAAAATGTTACATACAATATTTGGTAAAAAATGAAACTATTTTATTTGGAATATGTATTAGGAGGTGGTATTAACAATAAATCTTTGAGAAGTAGAAATGAAATTGGAGTATTCTTTAATATTCCACAAATTTATGCACTAAGCCCTACATTTACTATGTAAACCTCGATGCCATGGTTACTGCTACCTTAGATACTACCTTAGATACGTTGCTTAAAAGTTGTGATTCTTAACCTTAACTATTAACATGATAATAGTTCAACAATACCATTTTCTAAAGACATGTACAAACAATTGACACCATATATAATCCTTAGCTAAATACGTGTCCTAAATTCTATTCTCATTCTTATCTTTTCTTCCATTAGAAATTGTTTATATAATTACAACTTAACAAAATTATCATTAAATTATATTATAATTACATTACCTCATTAAAAAAAAATACAACAATTTCCTTTACAAACAAACAAAACAACTTCTACGTTGTAATTCCATTCAAAGTATTCAACAACCATGTCTCTAACAACTTCTACGTTGTAATTCCATTCAAAGTATTCAACAACCATGTCTCTTACTGTACATAAAAATCTACGTTAAACCAACAATATTGTCCCTCTACTTCCGAGCCTATATAAACACCATAAAAAATATACTTCGTTCTTCCAAAATAGGAATTAAGGACACAGACTTTGGAGCTTAAAAAATTATTTCGGTCTCCCACAATAGGAATTAAGGACAGTGACTTTGTAGCTTGTGCTTGATGTAAGTTTTAATTTATTTCAAATAATTAACATGTGTTCCACTTGGATAATACATTTATCTACATAAAAATGTTTGAGATGGTAAGTCAAGTTTATAATGTTTATTCTTAGCTATTTACTTTGAGGTATTTTTTTTTAAATTTTAATAAAAAAAGGTTAAATATTTTTTAAATTGTAAATACATTTATTTGAGCGGAAGAGTTATATAATTTATTTTTTTAACATTCAAAGAAGTGAGATGTTATTTACATTTCATCTGGAAAAATAAATATCATAAAAATAAAAATATGAAAAAAGATTCATGATATTCTATAACAATAATAGAAAAAATATAATAATATAAATCATCCTAAATTTATTTTAAGTTAATATTTTTTTAGCATTTTTCAATATATTTATTTACTAAAATTTTGGTGGTCTTTTAAAATGTAGTTACACTATTAGAATACAGATATGGATACAAATATGATTGGTATGAGAAAAATACATAACAAATTAATCTAGTAATCATCATAAGTAGAGGTCTGATAGTTACAAAATATATCTTTTTCAAAATTTATAAAATATAATTTTAAAATATAGTTACACTATTAGAATACAGGTATGGATACAAATATGACTGGTATGAGAAAAATACATAAACAAATTAATCTAATAGTTATCATAAGTAGAGGTCTCATAGTTACAAAATATATTTTTTTCAAAATTTATAAAATATAAAATTATATGTAACTTAGTTCAAAATTTTAAAATAACATTTATTATTTCTGATAGGAAATTTAAAACATATTTCAAATTTGAAAAATAACATATGATATCTAAATGATGTAATTATCCTTATTCCATCATTAATCTTATAAAAATTATTACAGTAAAAAACATAAATGTTAAACAAATAAAAAAAAAACATGAAATATCCTTGTTACTATTTTAAAACATCTTTAATACCTAATTTACTAATTGACAAAACAATTATGTTAACTATTAAAACTTTCATATATTAATTATGTTAACTATTAAACTTTCATATTAAATTGAATCCTTTTTATTTACACATTGTGTGTTAACTATTCAAACTTTCATATTAAATTGAATCCTTTAGTTTAACTTATTTACACAATGTAAAATAAAATGCATATTTTTAAATTTTTTTTTATTTAAATAAAAGGTAAATGATAAATATAGAAACTCTACTTTATATTTTCTTTATTTAAGAGTAAACAAAAAAATTTCCATTTTATTAATATGGAATATGTTTCACCTTCATTGATGAGAACTCTGTCAAACAGAAATCAAGATAATCCACAGTTTTTAAAAAACACATTTAACTCTAATCCTAGTTGTAAAACTATAAAGTTCAACCTAACTCTACGTTGATTTCTAAGTGTGCCTTGCCTTGTAGTGCAGCAAATATAACTCTTCTTACCCTTATGCACGTCCTCTAGGCAAGTCTGCAGTGCATCCCTGACCTATCTGTCATAGCTCGGGGCTGAAGTCTGTAAAGTGGATCATTAAAACCCTATGTTATGTCAAAAGCCTCATAAAATATGATCTATTTTTTTTCAAAAACATCCCTTATTTTTTTGGAAACATCCCTAATTTTTTTGTTTTGGAAACAATAGGGGATTTAGAGAATATGACAGTTAGATGTAAAAAATATCCACTCTGGAAATCAAAATTTTTTTTGGTAGCAATAGGGGATTTAGAGAATATCACAGTTAGATATAAAAAATGTCTACTATGAAAATCGAACCTTAATAGCGGATTAACTACTAAATCACAACTCGACATCCACCCTGAGAATTGAACCTGAACCAGTAATAAAAAAACTATTACGGATTAACAACTGAATCACAACTCAACCGACATATGTATATAACATCCCTTACCCATTATTTGAACATTAAAACCTATAGACGATACAACACAACTTGAAGAATTGTAATAGCAATTTGAATCCACTGTGTTAAAGCCAATTTCTCATAAGAGAAATATAAACATATCACTGAAATTACAGACAAATCGTTCCAATTAATAGTAAGATATCACTGAAGTTACAGACAAATCAATGAAGTTATAAACATATCACTGAAGTTACAGACAAATCACTGAAGTTATAAACATATCACTGAAGTTACAGACAAATCACTACAATTAATAGTAAGATGTAAAAGCCAAATTTGACAATAATGACGCGCAGGTCAAAATCATTCTATCCTGCTATAGTTGCAAAGAGCTTGAGCAACCCGAAGGTTACTAACATGGCCATCCACCCTCCTATCAGTACTCTGAGAGTTCCTTTGACCACGGGAGAGCGGCCATAGAAAGCTCCCATTGCACCAAAAGACGCAAGGGTCACGCTAGACACGAAAGCCAGCACTCCAACTCTAATACGGTAGTCGCTGATGAATGCTGCCGAGAGTAAGGGCACGATTCCTCCAACACAAAATGCCAGGGCTGATGCAAATGCTGCCTGGAACGGGTTGGGGAGGCTCTCATCCTCTTCATCATCGTTAGGGTTTCGAAAATTGTTTGCTCTTCTTTTCATGTCAGAGAGTTGTACATCACGTTGAGCATACACAGAAACGAATTCTCCAATGGCCATACTGCAAGCACCGGCCACCAGAGCTGCGAACCCTGATACGACCACAGTCTTTTTATTTGGTTGCACTGCTCCCACTCCTATCATTAACGATGCTACGGTCACCAACCCATCGTTGGCTCCCAGAACAGCAGCCCGAAGCCACTGCCCTTTTTGTTGGGAATTCCTTTCTGCCTCCCTATGAACTGGTATCGAAATGCTTACATTAAATGGTTCTGCAGATGGCGATGATTCTGTTGGAGCCATTTTGCAGTGAAATAGTGACTTCTCTGTCGGATGATCACAGAAAACAAGAAAACGGTCAGAGCACAGGATAAGGGATATTTTGGCGCAGATTCTCGCCTGTGTTGTGAAATACCAGACACAATATTCACGATACAAACTTCGAAAATCTAAGATGGAACTCAATGAGCGCGAAACGAGAAATCAGATGGAAACCACAAGCGCGTGTTCTCCACGCTCAAGAATGTCTCATTATGTACTTTTTTCTGCAAGATTTTGCTGTAGCAGAAGGTTGCGAATTGTGATCTCACGCAAAGGCTCCACCGCGGGGCCAAGTATTGACAGCCGCCATTAACATACACTAGTGGCTGTCTGGTTGCCTTCCATTTTACAATATACAATCGTTGAAATACAAACAATATGCTTTTTTAATGTTCGCCTGGCGTGTGTGATGAGCGTGCTGCTTTGTCTTTCGTGGACATCCAGTGTGAATGTGATGATGCTCATCAATTTGGTTTTCTTTACGTTCGATGAATCAAGTCATGTCCCGATTAATGAAACCTATCTGGAAGGAGCGCTGTAACAAATTCTGTTCGCTGATTTGATCAAATTCACTGAAGCAAAATGATAAATCTGGAAAAGTAGTTTCAACTGTATTTTAAAATTTCCATAAATTTGTAAACGAAACAAAATATATTTACTACAACCTTATCTTATTCTAATGTAAAACGATTATAATCGATAACCTCCCCCTTCTACTCAAAACATATTTTACATAATTGCGATTTTATAAATTCTTTTAATAACCTAATTTCATTAGGTCAACATGTATATTTATAATAAATAGAATTAACAACTTAGTTTTAATAATTATACACTATTAATTATTTTTAATATGAATCGATCATCTTCGTTTCTGATCATCTTCGTTTCTTATTCACGGATTAATAAAACTACCAAGAAATAGCATAGTCTAAACTTTTGACTTTTTAGAGTTTTTTTTAATGGGTAGATCAACTTCTACTAAAATTTCGTTAAAAATTGTTGAAATTTTAGATTTGAGTGATTGCATTTGTATATTTGAAGTATTCTGGAATTTTTCATGATGCTAAATTCATTTATCCATTCAAAAATGCAATTTAAACAACAGAAAATGGTGATTTCACCAAGATTTATTTTAAACATTCTGCAAAATGACTTTTTTAGGGTGATTTTTCCCAAGACATTTGCTCCTGCACAAAGTTGTTAAATCTTTGAGTGATTATGCAATGTGCATGTTGAATCCATTTCTGCATCCAGAAATGGATTTTAAATAACAAAAAGAAGTGATTTCTTGTAAATTTATATGACCTAATTCCAGTGAAAAAAATCATTTAGTAGAACAGTTAGAAAATGCCATAAATATATATATGATGATGGTATGATTAACAAATTAAGTTAACTTTGGTACTTTATGGTAAATAATATGCAACCCGCAACAAGCATTTAATGCTTTATATGTTGGAATATATACAATGTTATTTAAAAGTTTTTAGACCTTAGGATATATATCCCAACATATAGAGCATTAAATACTCTGCTGCTTATCAATATGAACCCTCCAGCAAAGCATTTAATGCTATATGTATTAGGATATATATCATCAGATTTAAAGCTCATTTGTAAATTTAAACTAAATATTAATAGTCTTGTTTTACATATGGAGTGATTTATACTCCTCAATACTAACAATATCTATCTTTATTGATATCTATGTTTAATGATTATGGATATACATATCTATGTTTTATGTAATTGTGCACTTTGGATTTGGTGAGTTCAATATATATTTTGAAATGTTTTTAGATTTTTTTGACAATTTTAATTTTACTTGAAAGAGTAGATCTATCATGTATAGAGAGGGATATAATCTATGGAGGTGCAAACCTTTTCTAGAAATTTTTTAATCTTAGAAAATGTTTTTACAAACTTGATACCTCTCAAAACATGATAAATTCTGATTTATAAATTTAGGCTTATTCTTTATATATATACCTGTCAAATCTTATATTCAACAGTGAAAAATTATGCATCTCCTCATATACACCATTGAAAATATTTTAACTATAAGACTTTTTTACTTTCAATATATATATAAAACATGTTTTTTCCAAAACTTTGTAAATTATTTTTTAAATAAATTTTAATTTTAAAATAATAATAATTTAAAATTGAAAAATCAATTAAATAATTTAAAATGTATATTAAATTATATAAAATTAATTTTATAGTAAAAATCGTTTTATTTTATTTTTAATTTTTAATATCTTTAGAGAATGAAAAACAAAACCTTTCATCTTATATAACCATTTTATATAACCATTGGTGATTTGTAAAAGGATAGACTTTCACTACCGACACTACCGACAGATACCTTTCAATTAACCTGCTTTCAATTAACTTATTTTCTTAAACAATTTTAAGTTACACTCATGACCTATCCTAAAGGTAAATTCTATATATGAAAAAATAATATTTAAAAATAAAGATAAAATATTTTCCAATATTTTATTCCAATAAACAGTGAACAGATAAACGACATGTAAAATTGACCTCTCAAATTGAACAAGAAACTGAACAAATAATTTGATGACGTGTCTACCAATGCAAACGTGCAATGCACGCTAAAGAAGAGGATTAGCATTATAATAAAGTCAATGATGATGTGGTCGTTCCAGATTGGTCCTAATTGAATCTCGGAGCATATTCGTTCTAAATCCATTTCATAGCGCTGTCAGCCACGAGGTGGCACGCTTCATGCGCACGCCTGCCCTAACTTTTTTATTTCGTTTTCCAGCAGATAATGTGAATATGGGTTCAACCGGAATCACTAGTTGTGCCACGAAGTCATAATAAAATCCTGGGATTGCCACGTTGTCATAAAGAATACCTATTATATCAGTATAATAATAGGTAATTATATCAGTATTATACCTATTCCTTGGAGTCTCCGCAATTACTATCGACCATAGCGGGTAACTGTATTAAAGCTATAAATAAATTTTATAAGAATTGCAAATCTGCACGCTTCTAAATTTGATATATTTAATTTCCCCAATAACCGTGGATAATATGCATAAACGTATTAAAGTCGAATATTAAGTTTTAAAGTATCCCAAATCTGCACGCTTCTCTTCAAATTAAATAATGCAGCCTAAACGGATATTTTATGGAGCTTTCCAATCTTTTACTAAGCTTTTTTTTAACTTTACTATAATTCGGTAATGCAGAAAGTTGAGAACTTCAACGATTCTAATTATTCAAAATTTTAGATGAAAATATTTAATGAGAAAGAAGGGATATTCAAAATTTTCGATGGAAACATTTAATGAGAAACATGGATTTTTTTACCTAGTTTGTTTGTTTTAAAGTTATTCATTTTTAAAATGATATTTTTTTCTTAATTCTTAAAGTTTTAGTTTAAATGTTCTATGTTTTGGTTTTTTTCTCTAAATCCTCTTAATTTTGTAGATTTGAGATATTGTTGGATTTGCAGATTTGAATAGTCAAGTCTGTATAATTTCAGTGCTCCAAGGTTTTTTCAGCTTGCTAAATCCATTTATATACTAAGAAATCACAATTTAAATCCAATTTAAACAACAGAAAATTGTGATTTCCCCCAAATTTATTACTAGATTCCCACTAAAAATATCAACACTTAAAAAGTTTATTATAATAAATTTTTCCACTAGTATAATTTCAGTGCTCCAAGGTTTTTTCAGCTGGCTGAATCCATTTATATACTAAGAAATCACAATTTAAATCCAATTTAAACAATAAAAAATTGTGATTTCCCCCAAATTTATTACTAGATTCCCACTAAAAATATCAACACTTAAAAAGTTTATTATAATAATTTTTTCCACTAAAAAATTTGGGTGAATTTTTTTTTTCCACTAGAAAAAGTGTTTTTTTTTCACTTAAATTCTAAATCTTTTTAGATATTAAAAAACTTATATACTTCATCTAATGTTGTGCTTTTTATAAACAACCTAAAAATACTTAATAAAATTTTGATCCAAACCCTTTACATGAAATTATATACCAATCTAATTAACCCTTGAATCCATACATATAATTATTAGTCCTTGCCCTTAGGGCTGAGGGAGTTACAGTAATTGATTTTTTGTTTTTGTATTAGTTTGGCTAAAAAACCTAGGACATTTCCTTGTTTTAAGGTAAGGTTTTGAGAAATCATGCGATTAAACTTGAAAATTCATATAAAGTAACCTAAGTTTCGAGTTGGAGGTCTTATGGCAGAAGAGGAGAATACTTTAGCTTTAAATCAATTTCATGCACACCTTCAAACAAAGATTTCACGAGTAATTTTTTCCAAGTCAAGTAATGCTAGAACTAAGTCTAGCATTACTTCCATCACATTAAATGCTATATTGTTTTTGGACTAGCTTAAGAAAAGTTTTCTTAAGTTGAATAGAAAGCGACACATACTCCCTACAAATGTTTTTCTTCATGCATAGTTATGCGTGTTGTCTCCCATAGCTATGACACCTACTACGATGTGTCGCCTAGTTATCACAACTTGATTCAAGACGAGCAAGAGGAGCAAGGAAGGGCCTCCTCTTCTATCCATTAAGCAGAGAGCTGAGCTTCAGCTTCTTACTTCCTGCAGAGTCTGGTCTGTTCTTGTATTCTTACTTCCTGCACAGTAACATAACTTAGCCAAGAAAATGTTGAATGCACTAATCTACTTGAGCTTACCCGAGTTAAGGCTAAGCCTCCACCTAAGGAAAGTCTGATACTCACGAGGGAGAGTGTGAAGAAGAGCCTCTTTGTCATTTTGCAATTCACCTCCGAGTTCAGCAAAGAAGGACTAGGCACAATGGAGAGGGTCTCCATATGGTCGTGCATCAGAGATTCCTTCACTCAGACAGGCTTGCAACAACCTCTTTCATATTATGACAGAATCTTGGGACCGCCATAACTGTAAACCTCTGGAAGGATTGTTCTGATTGCCATAACTGTAAACTTCTGGAAGCACTCGGCTCCGCGACAACTTCTTCCTGTGTGCACCTGGGTCTCAAGTGCAGATTGATGTGATTTTCAAAGATGTATCATGTTTGCTAATAGGGTCTTCTTTCCATTGGAATGATTCATTATTTCTTCAACCGGGTGGCTTATTAGATTCAGATTTCTAGTGGTCTTGCCACTCTCTGGGGTGATATTTCTTTCCTTCTGCTTACATGATACCTACCTTCTTCCTGACATTTCCATCTGCTTCATATGTTGAAGCTAGAATGACTCTGTCCGAAAACCCATTTGCCTTGCGACCATGATATCCTCCTCTTCCTCCTCATCCTCTCCAATTACAACTATGGAGTTCACTTCGTCCTATGCTCTGTTCAACTAAAGGTGGAGATAAAGCGTGTCGAGGCTTTCAATTATGACGCCTTCTCCCCAACTATTCTATATTCAACGAAAGGTCGAGATGAGGGTACACTTGACAAAAAATATAAGATGGGCTGGAAGGATAAATATCCAAAACTTTAGCAGCTATAACTAACTACAATCAAAACCAGTATCGATACGACCCAGTTTCGACATATGCATGGCGAGAAACTGAGGAGAGGGAACGAAGCAATCACAAGCACCGGGGTAGGGTGGAGAATGGGAATGAATCGATATTTGAACACTCGACTTTGAATTGATGGAATTTTATCTGCCATAGGACTGGAATCCTCTCATCAACGAACATTGCTTCAACAACACATTCTTCCTCTCTCAGACCTTTCCTCTCTGGAAAAGTAGTTCTGCTCCTCTCCGAAAAATAAAAGAAGTTCTTAGCAAGACTAACCATTAACAGGAAGGTCCCGAATATTTTTCCAGTGCACATGTGTTGCTGCAATCAATCTTCAGATTCACAATACTTCCAGAGTCTTTATTCTCGTGGAAAACAGGATCAGAACTGGGAACTGACTGTCTATTTCCAAAAATGAATCGGTCTTTGAACACTCAAATTGTTTGAAATCATTGTAATTTGAATCAAATATTCTAGATGCAGTGGTCGTTCAACTCAACAATAATAGGAAGGGAGATCTACTGTTAAGATGACAAGATCGACTGTTAAGCTTCTTTCTCGAAGTTCCATTCCGGTCATATGTTTCCATCAAATTAAAGAGACAAGTCTCGTCTACCGGGAGCATGATTTCCACGTACTTCCCATGCAAAATTGTGGTATGACAGATGAAGGGAAGACTCGGAACCGTCATATGGACACACGTCACTTGAGAAGGCTCTCATCACAAATTTTTCATGGCATTAGTTTCAAAGAGATTTATATTAACTCTGTAGAAATGAAATGTAATCACAACTACTGCATTTAAGACATTAAGTGAACTATAACTAGACTCTTTAGTAAACCTCTATTTCGAAACAACTTCAGAAATCTATAAATTTCTGCATCGGAATCCTCTTAGAAATTTTTAAATTGATACAAACTCTTCTACATTTGTAAATAAATATGGTTCTTTAGGTCAATGTAAAATCAATTTTCCATTCAAGCTGTAATGAGTTAGTGAATTCCTTTATATTTGTTCTCGTAAAAGCAACAATTCAATCGAGTTATAGTGACAACAATGAAATTTCTGGTTGTCAATTTTTTCTTCTTTATCATCTTTATTATAATTGTTGTTACACGCTATTTCTGCAACATATGCCTATGTTGTAGCCTCGTTTCACACTAATACTCTCTCTTCCATCAGTAAAGTATGAACAAAGGAGACAATCTCCACTCGGGCATTAGGTTCTTTAATTCTCACATATAAACAACTTTAACAACGAGAGTTTATCTCATGTTTTTGGAAAATAAATACTATTTTGTTGTGAAAATAGAGTGAGCTAATAAGGAGAATAACTTAGTATTTTAGTTTTTTTTTAATGTTGTTGAGCACAAATATTGGTGCCTCTTAATCTAACAGTCTGGTAATAGAGCTAGGCGGATTGAGCGAGAGTTTTGTTGAGCAATTAAGTCAGAGTGTTAAGTAGAGCATGTAAGGAGAAGTCACTTTCTGTGGAGGAGTAAAGGTAGTCCAAGTGAAGGAAATTGTTGCATCTTGATCTTTTAATCTGGTATTTTCAGATGAGGATCCCACGAAGTGAGAGAGAAGGCCACAAGACTGAGGGTTTAATCTAGATTGCTCAGGCGACAGTACAAAGAGAAATCTGATTAAGGGTTTATAAATTGATGAACTACATTAAAAAGCCAACCAACACTGGAGAAAAACCAAATTATCAAGTCGAGTTGTGGAGCAACAAGTCCCTGACTTTAGGGAAGTTGTATTTCTGCCTTCTTGACAGGGACTTGTTGCTCCATACACATTCCCTGACTTTAGGGAAGTTGTATTTCTGCCTTCTTGACAGGGACTTGTTGCTCCATACACTTGTTATATGTTTTTTCACTTTACATATTTATGTAAATTTATTTTCCTAACTTCACATGTGTATACACGTTTTTCTTTACTTAAAAACGTTTAAGTAAAAATTGATTAATTTATTGGTATGTTGAACCAATTTTAAACTTTGGTCATCATAGAGTTACACGATTAAACAAACACTATTTAATACATCCCCCTCTCGTTTTTATGCATTGATTGTCACATGATCGTCTTATTATGTGTACACTCTCTTCCTATGGCTCAAATTCTGATGTTTGAACACCTTATATATATATATATATATATATATATATATATATATATATATATATATATATATATATATATATATTATAGTTTAATTATATATAATATAGTATAGTGAATTTGTTTGTTAGATTATTGTTATAGTTTAACTATATAATATAATATAGTGAATTTGTTTGTTAGTAACAAAATTCTACAATGTTTTTAATATTAATTAAATATTTATATTTTATAAAAATAGAAAAATAATTAGAAAATTTGTTTTGAAAATGACCATTTCAAATCCATTTTTTATATCTAGCTTTAGTTATGAAAGTAAAAAGAAAAGGACAACTCTTAAACTTGTTATGGTGAGGTCAACCTCATATTGTTTTATGGAAGTTGTGAATAAAGTTCTTGAGGTTGATTTATTATATTGCTCTTTATAAGGGCTTAGAGAAAAAAACAGTGTTTTTTCCATTAATGATGGTTGATTTATATTTGTACATGGGGAGAAGCTTTGGCTAGTGAGGGAGAAAGAGTTGAAGTGGTCAAGGAGATTTTGATTCAAATGTGGTTGATTTCTCTTTGTACATGGGGAGAAGCTTTGGTTAATGAGGGAGAAAACAGTTGAAGTGGCCAAGGAGATTTTGATTCAAATGTATTATTGGAAAGACTTTAGGGAATTATATTCTTCCAAAATATCCCCTCTAAAGAGATTAATTATAGAAAATACTTATAAAAGGACAATGGATATGGATAGGGGAACACATGCTAACAATCCAAAAGATAAAAGAAAAATCCATAGTGTAACACCCTTAGCCACCTGTTAGGCAATGTCACTTAAAACTTTCTTGCTCTGATATCATTATGTTACATACTCGACCACCTATGCCAGACACATTATACTAATTTATTCTTATCATCAACTCTGATACCATTTACCAACAATTTCATCGAAATTTCTCTGACACAACTCTGTCATTAATTAAAAACATAAACATACATTATGAAATGCATAATTATATACATAATCATATCAGAATTATACATATTCATCACAGAATATACATGCAACCTAAACAACATAAACCCATGACATCAATTGCATAAATGTTACTTGTAAACATAAAATTAATACACAAATGGCACTTATCTTTTGGAATAAAAGACACCAACTGTAGGCAGACCTTCCACATTCCTCCCAGCTTTAGAACACATTGCTCATAAATCTCAACAATGGGTCACCCCCGAGCTGGGGCTAAAGTCCACTTGGATAAGGGTTCCAAACCAAGCTAAAGTACCTCACTTCTACATGAACTCAGTCACAGGTATCTCATACACAGGTGACTGAATTTCAAGAAAATCTGTCATAGATGCCAATTCACACTAACAACCTATAGTATCTCATTACCCACATGCATGTCCCACCCTAGGAAGTGTGCCCTTTCTCTTCTCAACAGTCCTTCAATTGCCCCACTTCCCTTCTAGGGATTCAACAATAGGCCAGACAGGAAGTCTCAGAGCCCTGTCACTGCAGTTTGACACCTCAGTAAATAATTCCCAACAATTTTCTCACCTGGAGATAATGTAATCTTTCACAAGCCTGAAAAACTTCCTCTTCCAATAAGCTCTCCAGGCTATGTCATATACATGTATCTACATTGTTTTTTAGCATACTCATCACAACAATCATTGACTCTTGACAACAACGATGAAATCACTCACTCATAGAACAGTCGGGCATGACAGAGAAATCTACCCCTCGCCGATCAGTTGACTTCCTTTCCTCTATGATGGTCCAACCCCCTCCATGATTGAGTTCCTGAATGGACTAAGTCTCAATCATTTGAATGCATGTTTCCAACTTGACACCTATCGGGTTGAGAACTGCCCTTTTTTCCACAACATGTCCCCAACTTAACACTTGTCATGTTGAGAACTTATCTTAGCCACTTGTCCCCTTCCGAGGACTTAGGATATACTATTATATCCTCACTTTACACTTTTTAAGAAATATTAATAAAATATTCATTTTTGGCTTTAAGCCCCTTTAACCCAGCCCCCTTGACCTCACCTAGTGGAGTTTAAGCCCCCCAAACTCTTTTACATGGTCAATCTTCCGTAGTGATGGATTTTTATTAAATTTTCATGTGATTATGTTTACATCACAATACAAAAGTATCGATATTTTGTATTCAGGTTCACCAACCTCAAAATAAAAAGTCAGCGCACTTAAAGCCAATGCATGTAGAAATTCTGGGCTGCACACACTCTTTCCTCAGTGAACCAACCTCACACCCTTTGATAGGTGCATGTTACATCATGAATTATATACAAAAGGCTTCTTTTCCCTTCAAAACTTGCACACCTATTCCTTCAGTGTGCCATCCCTTCTCTTCACACGTGTGTGTGTTGCATTCATTAAGTTGTTTTACTTTCAATGCGCCATTCTTGTGTACTTACACATGTGCGCACCAACATTCGACTACGCGTTGTATCCTTTTACAACTACATGCACTCCTTTGATGTGAGATCCTCGCGCACTAACTTAATGTGCGCAAAAAAAATCAACAACTTGTCCTATCAAATCACCAACTTATAAGTAAAGTATAGTTACATTGACATTTACACTTGGGGATCAACCTAGGGGTATTACAATCCCCTTCCCCTTATTTATGCACTTTCCTCAGTGCAGTTCATACACATGTACAATAAAAACTCAAAAGTTTTCAAAACGATGCAGGTATTCTGCCCGCATAGCATCCTCATGCTCCCAAGTCACATCCTCAAGACCGTACCAGGTCCATTTGACCTTTACTATCCCTATGGATCGATTCCAGAGATGCTTGATCCTCTGATCCAATATGCGCACCAGATGCACTTGAAAACCGCCTTCTTGTTCCACTTGAGTCACATTCCAATCAATAACATGATTAATATCAGGTATACATATTTTAAGCAAGGGAACATGGAATGCAATATGAATGTGCATTGATGCAGGAAAGACAAGCATATATGATACAAGCCCAATCCTTTCCAGGATTTTGAATGGCCCACAAAACTGTGCTGCCAATTTTGAGTTGTTTCCCAATCATCCACTCTTCCATTTCTCTAAGTAGTTCTGGAACAACTACTACACGGTCTGCTAGGTTGTCCCAGCTGACTAGTGTGTAATGCCCCCATCGTTACGTTTACAAGCGAAACAACAGTGCAATTTTTTTTTTGACAAAAAAAGGAGAACAATGACAATTATAGCTAGATGACACAGCTGGAGGTGAGCACCACGCTTGTAGAATAGGCAACAAAAATTAAGACTCCACACACAGGCATAAGGGCGACTGGGAAAAACATGCACAGAATAACAAGGGGGATCGACTACCTGTCCGACACAACACGACCACGCCTACAAGTTGAGGGAAAACCTCCCCATCCCTACACAAAGGCCTAAACGAGCAAGATGAGAACCTCAAGGCGCACCTTCCTAACGCCTAAAGGCGTTCAACCCAAGCACCAAGCAACTTGCAACACCCGACAAACTCACACTGAACGCACCAACTTCGACCAAGGTCTCGTTCGCCGTTATCCCACAGGGCACACCATGATCCCCGCATCAGGAATCATGTTGTTCCTAGGTGATATATGTGTCAATAACCTTGGCGCAAACATAATCTATCCAAACCAAGGACTCTAGGAAACTCCGACGCGCTAGTGACCAAATAGTGACTGGGAGACTATACCTACCTGCACACAAAAGGTCGATGAGACACAAGAGGATGAAGACAAGGGGCGACGCTAGCCCACAGTTCATCGTCCCCTGCCCCACCAATCATCCAGGCTAACCGGTCCACAATTACATTCTAACTTATCATGGGTTCCATTTTAATGAGGCACATCAAGTTGCAAATTGTTTCGGCATAGATTATCCATCTAATTTTAGCAAGTCTAAATTATAAATCGGTCTTTAACTCAACATCAGATTAAAATTAGATACAATCCAATCGACCATTCTACATTATACCTTAGTCATTAAATTCAATCAATAACATCAATTACGAATCAGTTCGGTAATTCTACATCACAATTTAATCATCAAATTCGATATAATAACATCGACTATGAAACAATTCGGCAATTATGCATCACAATTCCATCATTGACCACAATTTAATTTAGTGATTTTAACCTCTCCTTGGGTCAATACTTACTAAACTATTTAATCATTAATCATAGTCTAAATGGGCAATTCGATATTAATCCAAATCTCCATCCAACTATCCACCAACTTAATTAACAACATTAACAATTTTATGGTAGAATGCTACCATTATAGCAATGATGAACAATCAATCTCGACACATGGTCTATCTATATTGACCGAACCAACAATACTACCTGTCTTATTAATAATGAGAAGGAAACTGCTAACTATTATCTTCATTGTATCAAATTAACAAGGCAATTAGCATAACTGTTACCTAACAATTAATATAGAAAATGACAAGGTAGTTGACATAACTAAATAATTAATAGTGAAATCACAAGGCCATTCTCATGACTGCTATCATAATGAGTAAGATAGAAATGACAATACGATTAACGCTTTAATTAACATAACCATTAGTAAAGCAATGGCAAGGCAGTTAAGGTAACAGTAACAATCAATATAATGTTGACAAAGAAATTATTAAAACTGTAGCAAGACAATTAATATATCATTAACAATATTCAAGGAGATTTTCAAGGAAACAAAATAGTTGTACCACATCTCAGAAATACGCAGTACACAGTGGTGGCAACTTGTGCCCAATCCCAACAACACATTCCAATTTAGATGGCAAGACGTGGTCAATTGGTGGCAAAACACAGACACCAGCTAAAGGAAAAACGTTGTCACAGTTTAAAGGCCAATTCGTGGTCATTTATTGCAATTTCAGTCACATTATCAAGGGCGAATCGTGGTCAATTAAGGCAGCGACAGAGTCATCCATTTTAACAACAATTCGAGGGCGTGTAACAACAAATTCAGTCAATCTTTTTAGCATCAATTTGTGGGCATTTACAACAACTCTGTCATCATTTTAAATAGTAAAAATTCATGGGCAATCAATCAGAAAAACAACCAACATTTCGAAAGGCAAAAATGTGGTTGGTAATCCAGAAAAACATAGCATCAAGTAATGCGTAGTTCGTGGGCATTCACAGGAATAAACGCAGTAAGTTTTAAAGAATAACCCAACTTTCAACAAGGGAAGATAAACTCGCTCCAATAGTAAATGAAATGCAGTCCTGGGAGGGGTGAATTCGCCAGGAACAAGGTGAAAATTCTTAAGTGCAAGACAATATTCTTCAAGGGGAAAATCGCCCCAAAAGTAAAAACAAAATGCAAACTTGAGAGGGATGAATAAACTGAGGTTTCCCCTTTTCACTGCCAAGATGCCAATGCCAACGCATACAGGAAAACAAAAATGTTTTTTTCTTTCTTACCAGGGTACCAAATGTAAAACGCAGACAGAGAATTTAATTGTTTTTCCATTGCCAGAATACCATTCCAAAAATGAAGACATGAATCAACTCATTTTCCATTGCCAGAATATCAATACAAAATGCAGACATGAATCAACTCATTTTTCCATTTCCAGAATGCAAATACAAAAATGCAGACATGAATCAACTCGTTTTCCATTGCCAGAATACAAATACAAAAATGCAGACATGAATCAACTCGTTTTCCATTGCCAGAATACCAATACAAAAATGAAGACATGAATCAACTCATTTTTCCATTGCCAGAATGCAAATACAAAAATGCATACATGAATCAACTCGTTTTCCATTGCCAGAATACAAATACAAAAATGACGACATGAATCAACTCGTTTTCCATTGCCAGAATACCAATACAAAAATGCAGACATGAATCAACTCGTTTTCCATTGCCAAAATACTAATACAGAAAGCAGACAACAGTAAGAGAACGGAAATGATCCAAAGCGAAGGGTCATGGAATGATTGCATGGGTTCTATTAGTCAAGGCATAGAGAAAACCAACCAGGCCACCAAATAATCCACACGTAGAGGTCGTTGCCAGATGGCGGAATCAACAATCAGCCAGGGACAAACATCAAGGTAGATGACTGATAGGTATGTACTTTGCTTCATCATCCTCACACAGAAAAGCATGGCATTGAGATCCATAGGTCTTTTAATGCTAAGGCGACGACCATAGATCAGGCTCCTGGAGGACTGCTCAGGCGAGGACTGGTGAGCTAGGGATGAAGGCTAACCAACCACGAAGGTCATAATCAACACAAGAAGGTGGTCAAGAAGTGAGGGAAAATGAAGGCCATGGGAGACAACAACCATTGAGATAGGCTAAGAAAATTTTCCGTCATCAACTTAAAAATACATCAGTTTACTTTTCCAAAAATAAGCAGATCCAAGCATAAGTCCTAATACAATCTACTAAACAAAAATGAAGAGAGAGTACCGTTGCCTGATCGCCCGCTCTGAATGACTTCCCACGTGCTCAGTGCCACTTCTGCTTGCCGACCGACAAGACTTCACCGGTACCTCCCAGCCAATGCTAGGGGTACTCTTCTTCCCCCTTAGCCCCCCGAGCCACAAAGGGGCCACACACGCACTATCCAGAGATTTCGACTAGCTCCCAGATCGCCTCGCAAGGACGAGCTTCCACTCCTCACCGAGCTGGGTATCCCAACTCCCACAAGTTAAATCAATCAAGTAGATATTTCTGCAACGTAACATTACACAAAGAGAAGATGATCCAACCTCCATCACCTCCCTTCATTATATAGAGTTTCATGGTTCCTTACTTTCCAAAAATTCTCTTTTAGTTAAGTTTTATAATTAAATTCCTAAAAATTCTTCCCCGTACAAGTGTCACCCATCCCCTTCATTCCTCCATAAATTAACTTCTTTAATTAATTAATTATCTTTATTTCCCTCACCCACCTAGAGTTACTCCTAGAATCACTCCTAAGTGTCCCCAAATTCTCTTACAGGCTTTAATAACTTTCTCTTTTATTAAATTGTTAGTTCAGTTTAAATTAGAAAGCTCTTAAATGGTAGATGCTTTACTAAGTTTGACCTTCTGCTTTTCCCCTTATGTTCCCCTTTTTCCCTTTTTAAGTTTACCTCTTTCCTATTTTCCTAAAATTTTAGATTTTCCCTCTTTCCCCTTTTTAATTACAACTCAGAAAGGCAGGTGTGGAATTTAACCCTTTTTCCCTTTTATCTTTTAATTAATATAATTTAAAATAATAATAATAAAACAGTTAATTCCCTTTTTAAATTTTATTTCAACAGTTTTTTTTTTTTTTTTATGAATAAATTATATTTCTTACTCCCTTCGTGTTACAAGATTTAATGAAGATCATAATTATCATTTATGTTGTTTTTATTTTTATTTTTATTATTATTATTTTTTTTTATAGATAGACAAAATTTTACCACTAGTGTAATTTAGACTTAGACCTTAAATTTTTTTACTGGACGACATTTAATTAGGGAATTCATTTTAAAAATACTTAACATGTTATTCATCCTAAGGTCATCTAGTTTCATTCCTCTATCATCAACAACGTGACATGCCCTTCAGGACGCACTAGGTGCTCCAAGGGTGCCACTCGCCTCATCTGTTCCCTTGCGCGACGTGCCCTTCAGGATGCACTACGTGCTCTAAGGGTGCCACTCACCTCTTTCCATTTTTCTCGCGCGACATGCCCTTCAGGACACACCACGTGATCCAAGGGTGCCACTTGCCTCTTGACTGACTTGGTAGACATCAATAACCCCTGGAGTCAATACTCCGCCAGGTGAACTTGTGGCAGACTAAGGGCCTCTAAGGAATAAGGCCCCTGCCTTATTGCGTGCCCCTTAGAATCATCGTGAGTGACTGTCGTAGTCTGCCCTCATGGCATCATGGGTCCTCTCGAACTAGGTAAACGTTAACCTATAGTTTGAGTCACGGTGGGAGTGCTAGTAGGCTATGGTAGGGTTGTTGTCCACACCTCTCCCTCAACATATCTGGTAGTCGTGCATGACCCCTTTACTCCACATGTGAGTCTGGTCGGCAAGCTATCATCATCCTGCATCATCAACAAATCATGTCAGAACATATCCATATCATATCATCTAATCAGATGCACTAATATCACAGTAAAACAATCAAACCCCAATGGTACACTCCCTGACTCGATCCAGAGTCCAATGGGTTCCATCGATGCCTCTGCATCCTCGAGGTCCAAAATCCTGCACACTTAGTAAACCGAGTCAATAGCACATGTCTATGTCAATGCAGTAAAACAACATGTCATCAACCCATCACACCTCATAATCAAAATCAAGTGTTTTAATAGCATAATAATATGGATCACTTGAGAGAAAGTGTCCTCAAAGAATAAGTTCGCTCAGTGTGCCAGAGCGGGATGTTACATACACCCCCTCTTGGTCTAAACTTCGTCCTGAAGTTTCACGGTATAAATGCCGAAATAAAGTGTATCACAGTATTCTAAGCCTATCTATCAAAAAAAAATGCAAACTGCTGGCGCATATCATATGCGTCCTCCCAGGTCGCCGAGTGCGGACTATAGCTGTCCCACTATACCTTGTCCTGCTCTATCGTTCAACATCGTAGTTGTTGAATGCGATGATCCAATATGGGGATTGGCTCAGCCATGAGCACCCCCTCATCCTACACTCACTAGGTGCTCAAGTCAAAACATGTGTAGGATCACTAAACAAAATGTCTCAAACAGAGACGTGAAATACATTGTGCAAAACGCCTCAAGAATCAGACAAGGCTAGTCAATAGGCCACGGGCCTCTCCTTTCCACAATATCGTAGCTTACCACGAACCTAGGACATAGTTTTATCCCATTTTTCCAATTGGATCGAACTCTTATGCAGTTTCAACAGCAAGAATACTCGATCACCACATCGTAACTATGGTTAACATGATGCACATCGACATAACTCTTCTGTCGATCCTGCGCTTCCTGGATCCTTTGTCTTATTGTTTTCATTTTCTCGTCCATTTCTTGGATCGCTTCTGGTCCCACCATGACCCTATCCTCAAGTCGATCCCAACTCAAAGGTGTATGACACGGTCGCCCATAGAGAAACTTGAAAGGCGCCATATTAATGGTGATCTGGTAACCGTTGTTGTAAGCAAACTCCACCCATGGAAAGAATTCTTCCTAACTCTTTTGTTGTTCCATCACGTACATGTGCAACATGTCCTCCAAGGTTTGGTTCGTTCGTTCGATCTGCCATTAGTCTCCGGGTGATACACAATACTAAAGTTAAGTTGGGTTCCCAAGGCCTCTTAGAAAGTCATCCAAAATCGTCCAATAAACACAGATCCTCGATCGGATATAATCCTCTTAGGCACGCCATGCAACCTCAAAATCTAACTGATGAAAACTGTAGCTATGTCAGGTGCCTGATATGTCGTACGCACAGGAACAAAGTGAGAACTCTTCGTCAGAGTGTCTACTACTACTAAAATTGAGTCATATCTCTTTGACGTCAATGGCAATCCAACAATAAAATCCATCGAAATAACCTCCCATTTCGATTCCGGAATAGTGTGTGGTTGTAGTAATCCTGCTGGGTGTCTATGTTCAACCTTTACCTGCTGACATTCTAGACATCTGACCACTTAGTTGACTATGTTTGCCTTCATTCCCTTCCAGAAGAATAAGGGTTTAAGGTTTTCCCTCATCTTCATGATTCCTGAGTGAGCCATGTAAACTACTCTATGAGCCTCGATCAGGATCAACATCCTCAACTCGTCATTTGGCGGCACGTAGATCCGATTTTTAAACATCAATAAACCATTGTTATTAAATGAAAATCCTTCAAATCGTGGTACCATCATTGTTTTTTGTCTGATAAAACCCTCGACCTCTTTGTACCAGTCATCGTCACGATGTAAAGTTAGAATCTTTTCACGTAGATTCGTCTAGAGAGGCAGCATTGAAAACATGCGCGGTCTCCGACTCAATGCGTCTACCACTCGGTTCACTGTTCCTTTTATGTAAGTAATCTTGAAGTCATACTTGCTAAGCAATTCTGACCAATGCCATTGTCGCACATTTAGGTTGCTTTGCACAAAGAAGTGTTGTAATCCACAATGGTCAATATTTAGTTCAAATTTTTGTCCAACAAGGTAGTGTCTCCAAACCTTCAAGGCATATACGATGGCTAACAACTCCAAATCGTGCGTCGTGTAGTTCTCCTCATGCCTTCTCAGTTTCCTCGAAATGTAAGCGATCACTCGTCCATCTTACATCAAGACTCTGCCTAAGCCTTCCTTGGATGCATCAGTGCATACCAAGAAGTTCGCGTCCATGTCCAGGACTTTTAGTATCGGTGTTGTTGTCAACAACTCCTTGAGCCTCCGAAATGCTTCCGTGCATTTTTCGGTCCAAACAAACTTCTTGTCTTTCTTCTGCAATTCCGTGATCGGATTTGCTATCTTCAAAAATCCCTCAATGAACCATCGATAGTATCCTACTAGACCCATGAAGCTATGCACTTCTGGGACATTCTTCGATGCAGGCCATTCCATGATAGCCTCGACCTTTCCTGGATCCATGGCGATGCCTTCGCCAGAGATGACATGCCCTAAGTAGTGAACCTTCGATCGATAAAATTAGCATTTGGACAACTTCCCATACAATTTGTGCTTTCGTAGACACTGTAGTACCAAGCGTAAGTGCTCGTCATGCTCCTCCATCGTCTGATAGTAAATCAAAATATTGTCAATGAATACTTGGACAAACTTGTCCAAGTACTTGTGGAACACCTCGTTCATCAAACTCATAAATACCCCTGGGGCGTTTGTTAGTCCAAACAGTAAAACAATAAACTCGTAATGTCCAAACCTCGTCTTAAAGGCGGTCTTAGGGACATCATCTTCCTTAATCCGTAACTAGTGGTATCGTGATCACAATTCAATCTTTGAGAACACCGTCACGCCCTTCATTTGATCGAATAGATCATCAATCTTCGGCAATGGATACTGATTCTTGATTGTGGCCTTGTTCAATTGACGGTAGTCAATGCAGAGCCTCCACGACCCATCCTTCTTTCATATGAAAATAACAGGCGCACCCCACGGTGACATGCTTGGATGTATCAGTCCCAGGTCTAGCAACTCCTTCAGTTTCATTCTCAACTCCTGTAACTCCGGGGTTGACATCCGATAAGGCATTCTAGATATCGGTTCGGTTACTGGTTTTAGGTCTATAGTAAACTCCAATTCCCTCTCCAGCGGCATCCCAGGTAACTCCCTCAGAAACACGTCTGCAAACTCTCTCACCACCGGAAGGTGTTCTATACCTTCCGCTACTCCCTTCTTGTTTAAAGCAAGGATCGCATAAATATTGCACCCCTTGCGCATGCTCTTCCAAAGTTGCAAGGAAGAGATGAACCTCGGGGAAACTTCCTGGTTACATCCTACATTCACATGTCTCTGTCCCTCGTCATCGACCGAGCTCAACTGTTTCATCTTACAATTGAGTATCGCCTCATGCGATTCCAACCAGTCCATACCAATCATGTTAAGAACCAAATATAAATATAGCATAGAAAATCCTCAGAAAAAGTACTCAATGCCTTGAAAAAGAGATAATTTCATATAAAAAGCCTCTTCGAGGGGGCAACCTCCTTTTACCCCACTTAAATGTTTAAATACAAGATGATTCAAAATGAAAATGTCTCATTGGCATATATAAGAGACTAGGAGGTATAATTACAACTAATGGCCTAAAGATGACATAAATAAAATAACATTACTAATATAATATGCCCCAATTAAGGGGTAATGAGCCAATATTAGGGATTAACATGCCCCTCCCCTTGAGACAAGTGTTGTCTGCAACGCTTGAGTAACTCTAGATGCTTCTGTATAAAAGACTCATCTTCCCAAGTGGAATCTTCAGTAGGTAGTTTCCTCCATTTAATGAGATACTTTGAAATGGATCTATTCCTCAGCTAGTGAATTCTTATGTCAGTGATGGCTTCAAGCTCCAATATGATTTTTCCTTCCTTGTAAAGTTCTGGCAATATAGTTTGAACTAGGATCTTGTTGCCTATAACCTTCTTTAAGCATGAAACATGGAAAACTGGGTGTACTCGTGAAGATGCAGGCAGCTCCAATTTGTATGCCATAGTACCAATCTT
>ML818471.1:52734-63959 GCA_009831015.1 Picea engelmannii | reverse complement strand
AGAGTCCAAGTAGGATTTTCTGGAGGCTTATTTGGTGTAGAAGTTCCCTTTTTTGGTGGCATGTTGGCCAAGTATCACTTTTGAACCTTGATTTTGAGGTGGTTATGCTAGACAATATTTCTTCTATTGTATCTCCCAAGTTTTGGCCCTTATGGGTATGAAACTTTTCTCTGATATTTATTCTCTGCAATGCCACAAGTCTGATCAAAATTGGATGTGCCAAGTGGAATTTATGGTAACTTCCCCACAACTTGCCGATTTTTGGCCTTTCCAGGAGATCTCACTTGTATAGTGTGCCCCGCAAATAATAATTGGTATAAAATTCTAAAAATTGTACCATAAATACTATAGACTATCCACGATCCAATGAAACCAGTCCCACGCAATTTGGATACTCTAGGAAGATGTTATGATTTTTTTTTCCTGGAACACCTTCTTGAGACTGGTCAATAGGACTAGTCAGATACCCTATCTTACACAGGGTGTATCTACCAATTTAAGATGACCCAGAAGCTAAAAAGTTTACCACAGATACCTTACTAATTTCTATAAATAGCCTTTGGAGTTTAGGGTCTGAAACATCACATAAAAGTTTTTATAGAAAACATTCCACAATGACTCAGTTCAGGATGATTTCAAAACCCTATCTTGTACAGGCTGTATCTTGGAAAGTATACGGCCTCAGGAGCTGAATTTTGAAACCAACGTACCTTGATCCTTCTACTAAATACACTTTAAGTTGTTCCTTCTGAAACATTGTAGAAAAAGAGTTACATCAAAAATTCCAAGGTGTCTCAGATGTGGCAGCGAAACCCCAAGACCTTGAGCTCTAATACCATATGTTAAGAACCAAATATCAATATAGAATAGAAAATCCTCAGAAAAAGTACTTAACGCCTTGAAAAAAAGATAATTTCAGATAATAAGCCTCAACCTCCTTTTACCCCACTTAAATGTTCAAGTACAAGATGATTCATAATGAAAATGTCTCCTTGGTATATATAGGAGACTAGGAGGTATAATTACAACTAATGGCCTAAAGCCAACATAAATAAAATAAAATTACTAATATAATATGCCCCAATTAAGGGGTAATGAGCCAATATTAGGGCTTAACAAATCACGACATCATAAGATCCTAGGATCGTGATGTACATGTTGGCCCTTGTGACAAACTCTCCTCGGTTAAGGTTAAAGTCCGTAACCTTTCCTCCAACTTTTTGTTTGGCTCCCGAGGCCATATCTACGAAGCTAAACTCATCCCGTTCGACTTCCTTTACCCTAATCCTTTTTAGCACTGCACCGGAAATGAAACTCTCGGTCGCACCGAGATCTATCAAAATACTAAGGGTCTGGTCAGCGACGGTACCTGTCCTCTCAAGCAAAGTCGACTGATGCTCTGCCTGGTGGTTATGCACCGCTGCATGAATATGATAGGCCTTGCCCATATCTCCCATGGTAGTGGGTCCGGCTGATCCGAACGACCTGGTCCTCTCCATCGGGCAGTCGCGTTGGTAGTGTGTCTCCCCACATTCCAACATAATTTATTCGGCCCATAAATCCTGGTAACTGAAGTAGAATCTGAATTCTAACACCAAGGCCAACGAAAACTTGTTGAATGTAAGTTTCTCAGTAATTTGGGTGTGAAGCATACCAAAGTAGGTCCAAAACAGGCCTCATACTTGGGCCCCGTGTGGTTACCTTGTCACCAGGCATCAAACTCATGGAGCTGACGCTTAATGAATTCCTCAGAAGATACCTCTCTTGGAACTATTCCTCAAATAGTTCCCATGACACATCATCGATGGCCATGTTCAAAAGTGGTAGGAGCATCTTCTGCCATAGAAGAGCACTCCCCTGCAGTTGAAAGACCACCCTGCGGACCTTCAGGCTGGAGGTTGTAATCGTGAAGTGTGAAGCACAACGCCTTGCTCCACAACCATGCCTCAATGACACAAACATCCACGACATTCATGGGCTCGAGAACTTAGCTCTCTCAAGTTCTCAGAGGATGCTAAAGGTACTAGCTAGGGTGCGATGTGGACCCTCAGGGGTATAGGTGCCCCGGACTCATCTCACTACCGATGATGAATCAAGGCCCTTTGAGAATACCTAGAAGGGCCTTTTCAGACCATCATCATCCCTTACAACAAGCAAATCTAGCCCAAGGACTTGTTCCTCCCCATGGGGGGTTCGACTCCGAGGGTGCGGGAACTTTTGTAGGCGTCACAAATCCTTCCACGACACCATGTTTCGAACCGCCAAGGTGTCCTCTAAACGAGATCAACAAATGATCTCATTAAATTTTTAAGCAGCGTTATAACAATACTCAAAGTTTACTGCATTGGAAAGCATGGTGATCCATAGTCGCAGGGTTGAACCCGCTCTGATACCATATGTAACGCCCCCATCGTTACGTTTACAACCGAAACAACAATGCAATTTTTTTTTTGAAAAAAACAGGAGAACAACGACGATTACAGCTAGACAACATAGCTCGTGGTGAGCACCATGCTCGTAGAACAGACAACAACAATTAAGACTCCACACACAGGCATAAGGGCGACTAGGAAAAACATGCACAGAATAACATGGAGGATTGAGTACTCGTCCGACACAACACGACCATGCCTACAAGTTGAGGGAAAACCTCCCCATCCCTACACAATGGCCTAGACGAGCAAGATGAGAACCTCAAGGTGCACCTTCCTAACACCTGAACGCGTTCAACCCAAGCACCAAGCAACTTGCAACACCCAAAAAAATCACACCGAACGCACCGACTCCAGCCAAGGTCTTGTTCGCCACTATCCCATAGGGCACACAATGATCCCCACATTAGGAATCATTTCATTCCCAGGTGATAGAAACGTCAATAACCTCGACGCAAACATAAGCTATCCAGACCAAGGACTCTAGGAAACTCCGACGCGCTAGGAACCAAATAGTGACTGGGAGACTATACCTACCCCCACACAAAAGGTCGATGAGACACAAGAGGACAAAGACAAGGGGTGATGCTAGCCCACACTACATCGTCCCCTACCCCACCAATCATCCAGGCTAACCGGTCCATGATTACATTCTAACTTAACATGGGTTCCATTCTAACGGGGCATGTCAAGTTGCAAATTGTTTCGGCATAGATTATCCATCTAATTTTAGCAAGTCTAAATTATAAATCGGTCTTTAAATCAACATCAGATTAAGATTAGATACAATCCAATCGACCATTCTACATTATACCTTAGTCATTAAATTCAATCAATAACATCAATTACGAGTTATTTCGACAATTCTGCATCACAATTTAATCATCAAATTCGATATAATAACATCGACTATGAAACAATTCGGCAATTATGCATCACAATTCCATCATTGACCACAATTTAATTTAGCGATTTTAACCTCTCCTTGGGTCAATACTTACTAAAATATTTAATCATTAATCACAGTCTAAATGGGCAATTCGATATTAATCGAAATCTCCATCCAACTATCCACCAAATTAATTAACAACATTAACGATTTTATGGTAGAATGCTACCATTATAACACTGATGAACAATCAATATCAACACATGGTCTATCTATATTGACCGAACCAACAATACTACCTGTCTTATTAATAATGAGAAGGAAACTGCTAACTATTATCTTCGCTGTATCAAATTAACAAGGCGATTAACATAGTTGTTACCTAACAATTAATATAGAAAATGACAAAGCAATTGACATAACTGTTAACAAATAATTAATAGTGAAATCACAAGGCCTTTCTCATGACTGCTATCATAACAAGTAAGATAGAAATGACAATACGATTAACTCTTTAATTAACATAACCATTAGTAAAGCAATGGCAAGGCAATTAAGGTAACAATAACAATCAATATAATGTTGACAAGGCAATTATTAAAAATGTAGCAAGACAATTAATATATCATTAACAGTATTCAAGGCGATTTTCAAGGCAACAAAATAGTTGTACCACATCTCAGCAACACGCAGTACACAATGGTGGCAACTTGTGCCCAATCCGAGCAACGCATTCCAATTTAGATGGCAAGACATGGTCAATCGGTGACAAAACACAGACACCATCTAAAGGAAAAACGTTGTCATAGTTTAAAGGCCAACTCGTGGTCATTTATTGCAATTTTAGTCACATTATCAAGGGAAAATTGTGGTCAATTAAGGTAGTGACAAAGTCATCCGTTTTAACAGCAATTCGAGGGCGTGTAAAAACAAATTTAGTCAATATTTTTAGCATCAATTCAGCATCAATTCGTGGGTGTTTACAACAAATCTGTCATCATTTTAAATAGTAAAAATTCGTGGGCAATCAATAGGCAAAACGATCAACATTTCAGAAGGAAAAAAAGGGGTTCATAATCCAGAAAAATGCAACATTAAGTAATGCGCAGTTCGTGGGTATTGACAGGAATAAACGCAGTAAGTTTTAAAGAATAACCCAGCCTTCAACAAGGGAAAAGAAAGTCGCCCCAATAGTAAACGAAATGCAGTCCAGAGAGGGGCGAATTTTCTAGGAACAAGGTAATTATAACATAAATTCTTAAGTGCAAGACAGTCTTCTTCAAGAGGAAAATCGCCCCAAAAGTAAAAACGAAATAAAAACTTGAGAGGGATGAATAAACCAAGTTTTCCCCTTTTCACTACCAAGATACCGATGCCAACGCATACAGGAAAACAAAAACGTTTTTTTCTTTCTTACCAGGGTAGCAAATGTAAAACACAAACAGAGAATTTAATTGTTTTTCCATTGCCAGAATACCATTCCAAAAATGAAAACATGAATCAACTCGTTTTCCATTGCCAGAATATCAATACAAAAATGCAGACATGAATCAACTCGTTTTTCCATTGCCAGAATGCAAATACAAAAATGCAGACATGAATCAACTCGTTTTCCATTGCCAGAATACAAATACAAAAATGCAGACATGAATCAACTCGTTTTCCATTGCCAGAATACCAATACAAAAATGCATACATGAATCAACTCGTTTTTCCATTGCCAGAATACCAATACAAAAATGCAGACATGAATCAACTCGTTTTCCATTGCCAGAATACCAATACAAAAATGAAGACATGAATCAACTCGTTTCCATTGCCAGAATACTAATACAGAAAGAAGACAATAGTAAGAGAACCGAAAGGATCAAAGGGAAGGGTCATGGAATGATTGCAGGGGTTCTATCAGTCAAGGCATAGAGAAAACCAACTAGGCCACTAGATAATCCACACGCAGAGGTCGTTTCCAGATGGCGGAATCAAAAATAAGCCAGGGAAAAACATCAAGGTAGACGGCTGATAGGTACGTCCTTCGCTTCATTATCCTCGCAAAGAAAAGCAGGGCGTTGAGATCCATAGGTCCTTTAACGCTAAGGTGACGATCGTAGATTAGGCTCCTGGTCGATTGCTTAGTCGAGGACTGGTGAGCTAGGGATGAAGGCTAACCAACCACGAAGGTCAAAATCAACACATCAAGGTGATCAAGACATGTTGGAAAACGAAGGCCATGGGAGACAACAACCATTGAGCTAGGCTAAGAAAATTTTTCGTCATCAGCTTAAAAAGACATCAGTTTACTTTTCCAAAAATAAGCAGATCCAAGCATAAGTCCTAATACAATCTACCAAACAAAAATGAAGAGAGCGTATCGTTGCCTGATCGTCCGCTCTGAATGACGTCCCACGCGCTCTGTGCCACTTCCTCTTACCGACCGACGAGACTTCATCGGTTCCTCCGAGCCAATGCTAGGGGTACTCTTCTTCCCCCTTATCCCCCCGAGCCGCAAATGGGCCACACACATACTATCCAGAGATTTCAACTAGCTCCCAGCTCGCCTCGCAAGGACGAGCTACCAATCCTCACCGAGCTGGGTATCCCAACTCCCACAAATTAAATCAGTCAAGTAGATATTTCTGCAGCGTAACATTACACAAACAGAAGATGATCCAACCTCCATCACCTCCCTTCATTATATAGAGTTTCGTGGTTCCTTACTTTCCAAAAATTCTCTTTTAGTTAAGTTTTATAATTAAATTCCTAAAAATTCCTCCCCGTACAAGTGTCACCCATCCCTTTCATTCCTCCATAAATTAACTTCTTTAATTAATTAATTATCTTTATTTCCCTCACCCACCTAGAGTTACTCCTAGAATCACTCCTAGGTGTCCCCAAATTCTCTTACAGGTTTTAATAACTTTCTCTTTTATTAAATTGTTAGTTCAATTTAAATTAGAAAGCTCTTAGATGGTAGATGCTTTACTAAGTTTGACCTTCTGTTTTTTCCCTTATGTTCCCCTTTTTCACTTTTTAAGTTTACCTCTTTCCTATTTTCCTAAAATTTTAGATTTTCCCTCTTTCCCCTTTTTAATTAGAACTCCAAAAGGCAGGTGTGGAATTGAACCCTTTTTCCCTTTTATCTTTTAATTAATATAATTTTAAAATAATAATAATAAAATAGTTAATTCCCTTTTTAAATTTTATTTCAACAGTTTTTTTATTTTTTATGAATAAATTAAATTTCTTACTCCCTTCGTGTTACAAGATTTAACGAAGATCATAATTATCATTTATGTTGTTTTTATTTTTATTTTTATAGATAGACAAAAATTTACCACTAGTGTAATTTAGACTTAGACCTTAAATTTTTGTACTGGGTGACATTTAATTAGGGAATTCGTTTTAGAAATACTTAACACGTTATTCATCCTAAGGCCATCTAGGTTCATTCATCTATCATCAACAATGCGACGTGTCCTTCAGGATGCACTAGGTGCTCCAAGGGTGCCACTCGCCTCATCTGTTCCCTTGTGTGACATGCCCTTCAGGACGCACTATGTGCTCCAAGGGTGCCACTCACCTCTTTTCATTTTTCTCACGCGACATGCCCTTAAAGATGCACAACGTGCTCCAAGGGTGCCACTCACCTCTTGACTGACTTGGTAGACATCAATAACCCCTGGAGTCAATACTCTGCTAGGTGAACTTGTGGGAGACTAAGGGCCTCTAAGGAATAAGGCCCCCGCGTTATTGTGTGCCCCTTAGAATCATCGTGAGCGACTGTCGCAGTCTGCCCTCATGACATCGTGGGTCCTCTCGAACTAGGTAAACGTTAACCTACAATTCGAGCCACAGTAGGAGTGCTAGTAGGTTGTGGTAGGACTGTTGTCCACACCTCTCCCTCAACATCTCTAGTAGTCGTGCATGACCCCTTTACTCCACATGTGAGTCTGGTCGGCAAGCTATCATCAGCCTGCATCATCAACAAATCATGTCAGAACATATCCATATCATATCATTTAATCAGATGCACTAATATCACAGTAAAACAATCAAACCCCAATGGTACACTCCCTGACTCGATCCAGAGTCCAATGGGTTCCATCTATGCCTCTGCATCCTCGAGGTCCAAAATCCTGCACACTTAGTAAACCGAGTCAATAGCACCTGTCTATGTCAATGAAGTAAAACAACATGTCATCAACCCATCACGCCTCATAATCAAAATCAAGTGTTTTAATAGCATAATAATTCGGATCACTTGCGAGCAAGTGTCCTCAAAGAATAAGTTCACTCAGTGTGCCAGAGCAGGATGTTACAATCCTCATGCCCCCAAGTCACATCCTCAAGATTGTACCAGGTCCATTTGACCTTTACTGTCCCTATGGATCGATTCCAGAGATGCTTGATCGTCTGATCCAATATGCACACCAGATGCACTTGAAAACCACCTTCTTGTTCCACTTGAATCACATTCCAATCAATGACATGATTAATATCAGGTATACATATTTTAAACAAGGGAACATGGAATGCAATATGAATGTGCATTGATGCAGGAAAGACAAGCATATATGCTACAGGCCCAATCCTTTCCGGGATTTCGAATGGCCCAAAAAATGGTGCTGCCAATTCTGAGTTGTTTCCCAATCTCATGGAACTTCTGTTGGCCTTTACTTTTAGAAACACATGATCACCCACTCTAAATTCCTAGTGAGTTCTTCCCTTATCAACATAACTTTTATTCTTGTCCTGCATAACCTTTAAATTCTACTTAATTTTTATCATCCACTCTTCCATTTCTCTAAGTAGTTTTGGAACAACTACTGCACGGTCTGCTGGGTTGTCCCAACTGACTAGTGTGTTTCATTTCCTGCCATAGAGTGTCTCAAATGGGATCATCTTCAACGATGCTTGATACCCATTGTTGTAAGCAAACTCTACCAATTGTAGATAATCCTCCCATTTGGATGGTTTATCCATGACATACATCCTTAACATATCTTCTATTACTTGATTCACCCTTTCTATCTGCTCTTCTGACTCTGGATGATAAGCTATGCTAAAATGCAGATTTGTTCCAAATCCATTGCACAAAGCTTGCCAAAATTTTGAAGTAATTTTTGGATCTCTGTCAGACACAATTGTCTTGGGAATTCCATGCAATCGATCTATTTCTCTCAAATAGATATCAACTCTGCTAGCTACCTTGAGAGTAAGCATTACTGGAATAAAATGGGCATCTTTGGTAATCTTGTCCACTACCACCATGATAAAATCAAAGAAAAATAAAAGAAAAATCCCAACATACACCTCCCTTGAAAATCTCCATTAGTAATGGTCCATATATTGTACAGACATATGATTCAACAACAAGATGGGGAGTAGCATTATTAGAAGATGATGAATTATGAAAGTATGACTCTAGAGTGTGACCAAATATTGTAGATATGTATCATAATACAAAAGTTGAAATTTATGCTCTAGTCAAGGTTGTAAAAGCCTTTTGATTATTCATTCTCCCACACAAGTTATATTCAATCAATTTGATTATAAAGCATTTAAAGGATCTCCCAGCAAAAAAATTAACCGTACATTAGATAAACATGGGACATAAAATTGATCGTAGAGTTTTATTAAAACTTTTGATTGTGAGGTTGAACATATTCAAGGGAAGGATAATATTCAGAAAATCAACTATGCTGCATTGCATTTGCTCAAATGGAAAAAGGAGAATGTTCTAATTCCAAGCCAACATCAAACCGCTTAGAATCATAAACATTATGGACTTCGTTATAAATACTCATTAGATGATTACTAGATCCAGTGATGAGACAAATCCAATTTAGGTATGAAAAATGTTATTACATTTACAGGTCCATGAAAGAGATTTTTCAAGAATTCCATTTAGTTCCTTATTATTGGTATAGATATCATATATTTTCTTCTAAGATAAAATGGGTATATGATATGATTGATAGTAAAATTGGATCATTTTCAAACACATTGTGGAAATAAATATCATATATGGGTATATGATGAACAATATAATTTGATCTTTGTTAAACACATCGTGGTTATTGTTGAAGACTACACATATCATGATTCTAATAAATGCACAACTTATAAAAAAAATTGGGTTTAAATTTATAGATATTTGTGTGCCAACATGATGGTGGTACTTTTTTTTTTCCAAGAAATTTTTTATCTCAAATTTATATAGAGTATAAATTCGTTTACAAAGTCAGCAACAAGCTGTGTCCATAACAATACTACTCCAACACCCATGCTCAGAAGCAAACAAAAAAAACAACCCATCACAACACGTAGGCTGTAAACAAGTGAAACAAAATACAAGGCAGAAAAAACCCATCAGAGACAAGATAAAGAAGCTAAAACCAGTAGTTGCACGCCCTCAATAGGACCTCGAAGTGTTTGATCAACACCGTACGCCGTAGCAGGACCTCAAAGTGTAGACCAAAACACCGCACGCCCTCAAAATGGACCTCAAAGCACTGGTCCAAACCCTCAGGAAAGAAACAGAATGAGACACAGGAAAATGCGACGGGAAAAAAAGGCACCGTACAAGCACCTCAGACCCTCTCGGCCCCAAACAACAGCAGTAGGAAGAAAGACGACGCCGACAGCAGATAGGCCCCTCGCGCCCACAATGGCGCTCCACGCAGGTGCCCTCACTGTAGCCAACCGATCCTCCACCGCCATCGTTCAACACCCCACCGTGCATAACCCCCTGTAGCCTCAACCAGACCGCAATAAGAACGCCCTGCTGGCCTCCACTCGAAATCCCAGCAAAGATCCGACCGCAACCCGCAGACAGGTCCGCGCACCCAAAACATTGTGCTCCACCCGGTTGCCTGCAGCGCCGCCACCCAGATCCACCTCCATGGTACTTATTAATGCATCGTATCATAAATGAAAGTCTTAGCCGAATATATTGTTAACTTTTGTACAATTACACATTTATTACATGTTTCAATATTTTTTTGTTTTTGTAAAAAGAGGTAGACACCTTGATCATAAGTGTGTTGGAAGGATATTTCTAAAGTAATAAAAGTAGAAAATAGTGGTTACTATAAATAAATTCTTTTCTAGAAGCTTTTTGAGGGAGGTCATTATCATGTGAAATTTGTTATGTAATTTGAATGAGAAATATTAAGCATTATACAATGAATTAATGATTGAATCACTATGTATCATGTTCATTAAATGATAAATAATATATATCCCACAAACAAAATGAATTAAGTACACAAACAAAATAAATCAAGTACTAAGCTATAGCTCACTACATGGTGCTTAATATTTTTAAGCCAAATATTATTACCTTAATATCTTTTAATGATTCGATATAATTTTGTCTCAGATTTATAGTACGACTTTGTACTTATTGGTATCATTTATCTTTGCTAAAGTCGTTATCTTTGCTAACCAAAACATAAGTATTCCTTTAAATTGGGAAATAAGAGTACCTACCATTTTACCATTAGAAAACTCGTTATGTTCTTGAACTGACGGAGATTAACCCGTTCTTGGAGGCATTCAAACCTTTGACTAGTAGTTAGATTGTTAAAATCTAATGGAAAATTTAATGAGTTCAAGTTTTTCATTTGCTTTTTGTCTTCTCTTGAGGTAGTTTCAAATCTACAAAAGTTCGGAAAGGGATATACTTTTGGCAGGGATTGCAATTGGTGGCTTTTAACCTTTTACTTTTCTTTATCTCTCCTAGGATTATAGCTAAGACTATCATTTTTGCTTGGTTAGATTTACTTAGCATTTAAATTTATTTAATCAATGTACTTTACATTGTTTTAAAGTCACTAATAAACATGCTTACACCATTTTCCATTCGATTTGTAATTATACAATTCGTATTTATATCAATGGTT
>ML818471.1:26500-40198 GCA_009831015.1 Picea engelmannii | reverse complement strand
CACTACAAAAAAAATAAGGAACATATATTGATGTGCTGATATTGAGATGCATACATCAATATTTATTTCTTTGTCCGTTACATAAAGTATGTAGTTTAAACAATGAATAGTTACAATTTAGAGAAATTTTTCACTGTATTTGATGAACAAATCACCCCAAGCAATTTTCCCCTCAAATTCCATCCCTGGATAGGAATCAATATCTTCTCTTTGTCTATTACATAAAATATGCCATGTCAGTTGCATCATCAAAATAATCTTGAACAAAAATAAGAAACATATGACAAAAATGTAGCGAATAACATTTGCAATAAGACTAGCACATCCACATCAAAATTCGATCGTGAACGTTGATAAGAATCATAGAAACATTCAAAAAAATTTCTTTCGGCACTACCATATACAACATAAGCCTTAACTGACGCAACTGATTCAAAGGGAAGTGTAATATGGAGCTCATGAAGTATTTATTGCTGAGGGAATTTGCAATTATTTTCTCGCAATATTGTTAACATACAATTCATTGCGACCATTGATCAGGTCTCCATGTTACGAAAGTTATGAGAATACATTCATTTGTTAATCTCTCTTTTCCTTTCAAAGGTCATCCATGGAAAATTGTAAAGGATTACTCGTTAAAAAAAAAATCTTTGTAGTACTCCAAGTGTTTATTATAAAACCAACCTACTATATCGGTAAGATATCTAAACTCTATGTAATACATAAAAGTAACTGGGAGAGTAATTCCATGGAATTGAAGGGAAATTCTACTCAAAACACTTTGATAAATAATCCAAAAATTGCAATGTGATTGTAACTGAATTGCGTCATCCATCAAACCCTAAGTAGTAAAAAGTTGTTCATGGCCGAAACGTTGGCCCGTGATTGTAACTAATCACCTCCTCAAACCCTAAGTAGTAAAAAACTCGATAATGACCGATCATGGTTGTAAAATGATGTGGTGGCCAATCACGGTCCTAAATTGAAAAGGCTTGGGATTGGGAGTGGGAACATAGAACGAGACACACTAACCTTAATTGCACCCACTCATAGTAAAAAAAAAGACTTGGTAAAAAATGAAAAAAAAGAAATGCTTCCCACCCACAGTAAAACCCCAGGAGTTGTAAATAACATGGGCATTCATAAGCGGATTGGCAAAAGGTGGAAATGAAGAGTTGTATATATACTAATGGTCCTTAATCACCCAAATGTGGAAAACAATTGTCAATGGAGTAATTTTTTAATCGTATTAAGTAAAAGTGAGAAAGTAAACACATAAACGTACACATTCATAAATGCAAGGAAGTTAATTTATAAAAATCTCATCCATTGATTTAGAGGACACAACTAAGAATATGCCAACATCTTTGATTCTAGCCATATGATTAGGGTTTGTAATCAAAAGATTGATTAATCCAATTGTTTTCAATAGGGGGACGTTTATTGATGTAAGCATAAGAATCATCACATGGAAATTTTCTCCATAATAAACAACATATATTGATTGTAGATATTGATATGCAAGAATAATCATCATCACAACGACATAAAATAAGAAACATGCTATGATCCAATGCCTTAAAATTGATAAAAATCCAATAATTGCAGTCCACTTCAAGGGGGAAACCTCCTTTTACAATATATCCACTACAAAATACAATATGAGATGAGATGAGATGAGATGATCCTAATACTAGATCTTCATATATATATATATATATATATATATATATATATATGAGACAAAGGGTTACAATTATGATGAAAGGGTGCAATGAAGGGTTCTAACTAACCTACTAGAAATGTAATAATTAAACATTTAGGGCTTTATAAGGGGTTTTATACATAACATGGGGCTTTGTCTAAGGTGACATGGGGATTTTTCTATGGCTTAACATGCCCCTCCTCTTTAAACAAGTGGTTTCCTTAACACTTGAATAACCATGGGTGCCTCTGCACGAAGAAGTCATCTTCCCATGTTGCCTCTTCCACTAGTAGGTTCTTCCATTTGACGAGGTACTATGTAATTGTTCGATTTCTTAGCTTCTTAATTCATGTTTCAAGGATTGTTTCTAGATCTAGTATGATTTTCCATTCTTCTCTAATCTCTGGTAAAATTGTTTGGACTGGGATCTTGTTGTCGATGACCTTCTTTAGGCAAGAAACATGGAAGATTGGATGTACACATGAAGATGGAGGCAACTCCAATTTGTAATCCATACTTCCAATCCTTTGCAAAACCTTATAGGGGCCATAATATTTGGGTGCTAATTTATTATCCTTCATTTTTTTCTTGAGGGACATTTGTTTGTATGGTTGTAGCCTTAGAAATACCCAATTCCCCCACTTAAAATTCCATTTCACTACAATATTGATCTACTTGTTGTTTCATCCTATTTTGTGCCATAACCAAGTTTTACTTCAATAGTTTGGCGACCTCTTGTTGGTTCCCTATGTGGTCCTCCACTGCTTAAACCTTTTTATTCCCTTTCAAGGGTGATGTGATGGATGGAGGATGATATCCATAAAGTGCCAAAAATGGGGACATTTTTGATGAAGTATGGAAGGATGTGTTGTGCCACCATTCCGCTAAGGGAAACCACTTAACCCATTGTGTCTGTTTATCAGATGAAAATAAACGAAGATATACTTCTAAACATTTATTCACAATCTTAGTTTTCCCATCATATTGAGG
Source organism: Picea engelmannii (assembly GCA_009831015.1). NCBI lineage: Eukaryota > Viridiplantae > Streptophyta > Pinopsida > Pinales > Pinaceae > Picea > Picea engelmannii. Next base: position 37,503 of record ML818471.1, on the reverse strand, counting down.
TTGGTAAGATGAGTTATGAGCCAATTGAGTAGCCAAAGAAGAAAATAATCCAGGCCAAACATTTGCTGTGAAAATTGGGTTTTTGTCACTTACAATAATCTTGGGGACTCCATGTAGTTTTTGAATTGTTTCCATGAATGTCACAGATACCTTACTTTCTTTAAAAGGATGAAAAATAGACAAAAAATGGGAATACTTTGTTAATTGATCTACTACTACCATGATGATAGTTTTTCCTTGGGATTTGGGTAAACCTGTAATAAAATCCATTGAAACTTCTTCCCAACGTTGGCTTGGTATAACTAATGGTTGTAGGAGACCTGGAGTCTTGATTGTCTCTCCCTTATTCTGTTGGAAGACCAAACATTTAGACACAAAATTTTGAACATCATTTTTAAGACCTTCCCATAAAATATCCTTCTTGATCTTGCTGTATGTTTTCAAGAATTGTGTATGCCCCCCTATAGAAGAAGTGTGCAATTCCAGAAGGACCTTCTGTTTGAGTTGAGAATTCTTACATAAATATAGGTGATCATGATACCATAGCAAATCATTATTCCATACAAAATTTTCTACTGAAATGGGGTCTTCATGTAGTTGTTGAATGATCTTGCATACCTCTTGATATTTCTTCCATTCTATCCTTGCTTCTTCCACCCAATAAAATTATGGAAGAGAAATGGAACATAGAGAACCTTTTGTTTATTCTTCTTTCCTGAAAAATGTATCTACCACAAAATTATGTTTTCCTTGTTTGTAGATAATTTCAAAGTCATTAACCCAACATCATTGTAACCCATTTTTTTTCCTCTTCCAAAGATAATCGTTTCTCCAAGAAGTACTTCAAACTGTCACGATCTATTTTTATTTTGAAGTGTCTTTCTATTAGGTAAGGGCACCATTTCTGAATTGCATGTAGTATGGTCAACATTTATTTTTCATAAATGGGTTTGACTAAGTTTTTTCCTTTAATTTGGATTCTTTCAAAGGAAAGGGGCCTTCCTTTTTACATTAAAACTACATCAATTCCATGGCCCAAGGCATCACACTCCACAATAAAAAAAAATTGTAAAGTCAAGTGTGGCCAAGACGAGAGTTGTACACATAGCCTCCTTAAGTTTTTTAAATCCTTGGTTGCTTCTTCGGTCCAAGAAAAATCTTCCTTCTTTTATAATGCTTTTAGAGGTGCTTCTATTTGACCATATTTCTTGACAAACTTGCAGTAATAGCTTGTCAATCCTAAGAATCCTTTAAGTTTATTCAAGGCTTTGGTAATTGGCCATTCCCTCATAGATTTAATTTTTTTAGGGTCCACTTTTACACCTTCCTGAGATACAATATGACCCACATATCACTGCTCCATATTCAATAGTGGTTTGGACCTCCGTATTCAACAAACAATGACAAAGGAGGATATGGGAGAGACGAGAAACAATAGTGGAAATTGGAGTGGTAATGGTGGGTCTTCCATCGACAAATGACCGATTCATACAATGATAGTCCCATCATCTTGACATCAAAGAGTGAAATATGTTACAAGGGAATTCTTTACACCATTGACAACCAAATATCCAACATTTCTGTACAAGATGTGTGATCCTTTCTAATAGAAATACAAAAGAAATATGGTCCACAAATTCATCCTAGTGACAACATTTATGATTATATTATTTTTTATGGAAGTGATATCAAGGATTTGTAAGTGAAATCATCCCCACCAACTCAAACAAATTTTTATATACATAGTGACCCATAATTCATTATATAATAATAAGATGAGATTAGAATTTTTGTTTCAAGTTACAAAGCCTGGGGAAAACCCCCAAGTACTTCCTCTCATTTCGAGGATGGTACCTAGGGTAAACCCTAGACTCTTCAAGGAACACAACTAGTCAACAACAGGGCTCAAATCCATTACAACAATATACTTGTTATGAGCTTAACATGTCACATGTGAGAATTGAACTCGAGTGGGTAGGATAACAATCATTCCTCCCAACCACCCAAGATAAACCCAATTGACTAAATGAGATTAGAATATACCAAATAAAGTATGTATTAATGTTGAATCCTCTAATTTTATTAAAAAAACACAACATCTTCACCTTGATGAACAAGACATCATGGTCATTTTTGATGTTGTATCCTTATTTACCAAAATTCTTGTTCTAGAATCCCTTGATATTATCTCCAAAAACATTGACATTGAAACCATTAACCTCATTGAAATTTGTCTCACCTTGCTTTTCGCTACCTTTAAATGGATTTTCTATGAACACAAAAAAGTACAACCATGGGGTCTTCCTTATCCACAGTGGTTGATAATACTTTTATGGAATATTTCGAGACTTTATCCTCAAACAAATTTAATATTAAGCCCAAATGTTGGTTTCAATTTATTGATGATACCTTTGTCATTTCCCCTCATAGACATCTCTGTTTGATATCTTTCTTTAATGATATTAACAACATTCCTCCCCATAATCAATTTATTATGGAAATGCAAAAGGAAAATTATCTTTCCTTTTTGGATGTTCTCATCTCCCATCTTCCTGATGAATTCCTCACCTACCAAGTTTATATGAAAAAGAATCATAACCACTGATACCTCCATGCCCAGTCCCATGATCACCCAACCCAAAAATCTATTGTTCTAAAAAAATTGGTTACTCAAGCCATCTGAATCTAACTCCTCAATTCTTTGAGAAAGAAAAGACCCATCTTACAAAGGCCCTTGTTGGTAGGTATCTAGAGAGGTAGTGGAGGGCCCAAAGGGTCCATAGTGATAATAGTGGAGACCATTCAATGTAAGGTGGACTAGGTCCACTATATTATTAAATAAGGCCCACTATGGTGGTTAGATATAATAAATGTAAGAGGATTTACTAGAATGTTCTACTTATAGAAGGGTCCTCCTATAGAATTTTATTAGGTGGTTGGTAGCACTATATAAATGGGTTCAAGCAATGTAATGGTGTATGAAGTGAAGTATTGCATTTGGAGCGTGTAACTCAATAGGAGGATTCCCCCTTGAAGAGGCAAGTGAACGGGAGAGGATCTCTTCCACAATAGGATCCGTTGTATGGTGTATCCCTACCATGAGGGTTTTCTTATAATAAAAGTGTAGCTCTTCTATATTGTTCTCTAAATATTTGTGTTGTTACTTTATGCAAGTATTTGGTTCTTAACAAGTGGTATCAGAGCACTTTCCTTGGCAAAAATTGTGGGATTTTGTTTTTCTATTTTTGCATATTTATTTTCGGAGAAGAAAAAAAGGGTCACAACATTCTGGATGATTTAAGTATATTTGTGTGAAAAATTTGCAGAAACTGGTTGTATATATGAGTTCCTCTTAGAAAAAAACCCAATTGAAAAAAAAAATCCGAACTAGAGTTCGAGAAGTGAAATTATCGCCATTCTAAAATATGCAATTTTCAAGGTTTTCCACGGACGATCGGGGTTTTATTTTTTATTTTTGTAGCACCTGGGGCTGGATTTTCCAAAACATATTACATATCTGAATTATTCTCATAATTTCACCCAAATTCAAAAAAACAATCATCCGAATTGGAGTTCCAGAAATGAAGATATCGCTGATTTAAAATCAACCAATTTTTGGGGTTTTTCGTGACAACGACAGGATTGCAGAGCTCATAACTTTTGACATGGTGCTCAAATTGCTACCATATTAATTCCATTGGATTGAATATTTTCAGATATTTTTTCTAACATATTATATGATGTTTTTCCGATGGATATGCAATATACTCTATCCTCTACAAAATTTCCAATGTCCCTAAAAATTATCAGTGATATAATAAGGGAACACCTTCAGATTTATCTTGCCATTTGGAAAGAATATGCTCGAGAAGAAATTGTTTAGCATGGTTTTGAGTGTGATTTTGATTCTTGGTACTCTTCTCTTGCAAGGCAAGAGTTTTAGGAGAGAAATAAAAGAGATATAATTGACATTTACATCTTGGCCGAATATAATCAAGAAAGATGTGTTTGGTATGATTACGAGGATGAATGTGATGATTGGTATATGGATAGTTGTCATTTATGGGATGAAAACCAATTTCATATTTATTTGAGGACTCTACTACACCTTATGTAAATAACATCACTGTGACAAATCAAGAGCCATATATGATTACAAGTGTCCAACCTGCGTATTCTATAGTGGTATTGTTCCTTCCAGATTCATCTTTCACCCTTTCCACCTATGTGGAAGGAACTTCATATTTTTATCAACATGAATAGTGTCAATATTTGTAGAATCATTTTTATCTGGCTATGGTGTTCTAATATATTCTACAGGGAGTTCACATGAACACTTGGACATGGGACCCATGTTTGCAATGGTGGTTGGACTACTTCAGCATGGTAGCTCACATTCCTACATGGGACCATGGTTCTCCATCCTACTTATTCATTGTGGTCCACACTTATCAATGGGACCATGGTATATGGTTGTACACCCTCATAACAAGTGTTTAGGACAACACTTTCATAAGGGGGATCGAATATTAGGTAGCTAGATAGGTAGTGGGGAGCTTGAAGGGTCCATAGTGATAATAGTGGAGACAATTAAATGTAAGGTGGACTAGGTACACTATATTATTAAATAAGGCCCACTATTTTGGTTAGATATAATAAATGTAAGAGGACTTACTAGAAGGTCCTACTTCTAGAAGGGTCCTCCTCTAGAATGTTCTTAGGTGGTTGGTAGCACTATCTAAAGGGGTTCAACCAATGTAATTATGTATGAAGTGAGGTATTTTATATAGAGCATGTAGCTCAATAGGAAGATGCCCCCTCAAAGAGGCAAGTGAACATGAGAGGATCCCTTCCACAATAGAATCCATTGTATGGTGTTGCCCTACCTCAAAGGTTTTGGTAATGATAAATAATATTTTGTATATTGTTCTTGGTATCTTTTGTGGTGATTATATTTGTAGATATTTGGTACTTAACACTTGTGGCCAATGGTTACCCACTCTCTCAAACCAAAAAATCCTTCCACTCAACCCATAATTCTAAATAAAAAATCTATTCTTCGTCTTCCCTTCCCCTTCCCTAGATCTCCTTTATCTTACATACATCAAGGGAACTACCGATCATATTTCTAAAATTTTGTCCAAAAATAATATCATCCCTTTAAAAACCTTAAACAATTATTTAGAATTGCTAGAGATAAATTTGACCTTGTGCTTGTCCCAGGAGTTTACCAAATTCCTTGCTCTTGTGGAAAATCATACATAGGCCAAACTGACAAATGTTTCAAAGCATGTCTCAAAGAACATATAGTTGCTACAACCCACAAGTGCATATACAAGTTAGATATTATCAAACACTACTATAAATATAAACACCTCATTTCCTTTAGGAAAGAGAAAGGAGAGTTAGGGAAAACAATGAGGTAGCTTGACCAAAACAGTTGCTTTGAAGATATTTTTGGGTAGCTTGAATTTTTATTGTTGGTTCATTTCTAATTTCTCTCACATGGCATGCCCTCTACATCATATTTCTAATAAAACCATCTTCACTTGGGAAAAATATATAGTAGAGTGTTTTCAAAAGTTAAAGAACACATTTTTTCCATATCCTATTATGCATCTTATTGATCTCTAGTAGCCATTTGAAACAAATACGAATTCTTATAGATTTTCCATAGTCATTGTAGTAAAACAGGGAGGTCACCTGATAGTCCATCATTTTGAAACATTTTCTGAGGCTAAGCTAACATACAATATGTGTGAATAAGATTTTATGCTCTTGTGTAAGCATTAAAATAGTTCCATCATTACATTCTTGACAAGGGACTATTCTTCATACTAAGCATCATCATATTGGAATCCTCCCTAGGGGTGTAATGGCGGGGTTGAAGGGCCCATAGTATAGTAATAATAGTGGAAGCCATTCATTTAAGGTGGAATAGGTCCATTATAATTCTTCTTGTTATTAAATAAGGTCCACTATGGTCGATAGTATTGAATAAATGTAATGGGGTCTCTTTGAAGAAGGTCCACTAGGTAGTTAGGGGGTTGTTATGAATATGGTTCTCTTGTTAGTTATAAATAAGGATGGAATCCTTCTTATGAGAGGTGTGTATTTTATTGTATTTGGAGCTTAGATCATTGAAAGGAAACCAAACTTTAAGAGGAAAGTGAACAAAGTGGATTCCTTCTATAAAAGGATCATTGTAAGGTGTTACCCTACCTCAAGGGTTTTGATATTAATCAAGTGTGTGAATTTATAAATATCCTTGTTTTTTATTCAATTTCTTAGTTTTAGGATCATAACACGTGACATCACAATTTTTTCTTGGGCCATAAAATAATATTTTTTCCCCTATTTTGCATGTTTTCAAAGGGAAAAAGTGGCCCACAACACTTAAATCAATTAATGTATATTTATTTGTAGAATTTGAAGAAACCAATTATGTATTTTAGTTCCTATTAAAAAATCACCCAATTTCAAAAAAAACAAATCATCCAAATCAGAGTTTTGGAAACGAAGATATTGTTGATTTAAAATCAACTCTTTTAGAGTTTTTCCATCACAATTGCATGGACTAAAAAGTAGATATCTTTTGAGAAGGTGCTCAGATTATTGCGATACCAACACCAATGGAAAGAATATTTTTAGGGATTGGATTTAATGTTTTATGTGTTGTTCTTACAATACATGTAAAATGCACTACATCTCTTGTAAATTTATTCTCTCAAACCCTAATGAAAGTGAATAATGGAAATGTTGTGGAACATGCCATGGGAGGAATGGATGTTGGTGAAAAAGGATCTGCAAAATTTGTATAAGTGATACCAAGATATGCCAAATATGTAATCGATAAATTTGAGGAGACCCATATTATTGGTACCACATATCCTTTCATCAATGAAGAGTTTCACTGAGAAAGATATGCCTGGTATGATTTAGAGGATGTTTGTGATGACTAGTATATGGATAGTTTCCATTTTTGGGGTGAAAACTACTTTCACTTCTATTTGATGAGTCTACTCTACCTTATGTAGAGAACACCATGGAGGGAAGTCAAGATCTAATTAAGGCTACCAATTTTCATCTTATCTACTCTCTAGTAATAATGTGCCTTCCAAATCCAAATCCAACCTTTTGCACTTATGTAGACAATTTTTTTGATATGGATGGATCTATATATTTTGATTTTCATGACCATGCTAAGCATGCGGAGCACTATTATTAACCATATATTGAGTTCATGTATCTTCATAGGGGATTCAACATGAGCACTTAGACATGGGACCTGGGTTTAGGGATGACCTCCTTAAATTACTTTACTATTGCAATTTTTACTTGTACATGGGACATAGGCCACTTTAGCATTGCGAACAAAATTCATACATGGGATCTAGGCTTTAGGTGGATCCTATTATACTACTTCAACATGGTGTATAACACTTGTAAATGTCTCAATGGTTCTCCAAATTAATTCCTCGTTGCGGTAAACACTCGTCCATGGGATCCTCGTTTATGGTTGTATATCCTTACAATAACCATTGAGGGAAACAAATTTCTAAAGGGGGTGGAATGTTGGGATCCTCCTTAGGGGTGTAATGGGGCTCTAAAGGGCTCATAGAAGAGTAATAAAAGTGGAGGCAATTATTTTAAGGTAAATAGGTCCATTATTCTTCTTCTTAAATAAGGCCCAGTATGGTAGTTAGTTTTGAATAAATGTAATGGGGCCTCATTAAATAAGTCCCACTAGATGGTTAGGAGGTTGTCATGATTAGGGTTCTCTTGTTAGTTCTAAATAAGGATGAATTCCTCCTTATGAAAGTCATGGATTTTATTGTATTTAGAGTTTCTCTCATTGAGAGGTCAACCAACCTAAATAGGAAAGTGAATAGGAGTGGATTCATTCCATAAAAGGATCATTGTAAGGTGTTTCTCTGCCTTAAGGGTTTTGATATTAATAAAGTGTGGTAATTTCTGATTGTCCTTGTTTTTCATTCAATTTCTTGGGTTAAGGATCATAACACACCCTTTTTTCCACCAATTCTTGGACTAATATTTAGGAGAAACTCCATCTCAAATGGGTATCCTACATACAATAGTTCAATCTATTGATCAAATAAAAAAAGTGTAGCTCTAATTGAGCAGATGATACGACGTGTCATCCTCCTTGTTAGAGATTAAATACTTTGAATTTTTTTGTGCTACATATGAAGGTTGAAAACTCTTATATTATTTAGATCCTTTCTTTGGCCCGATCTGGCATGAAATCCAACATTGGGTAGAATTCAACCAAACTCCATTTTTGGATTACTTAGTTTGTTGTGGTTGCCATATAATCTTAATAATCTTTCCATCCCTTACACTCTAAACTACTTACTACTTATCTGTGGAGGCCATGACTCTTCCTATGGGGGTCCTTTTGATACTTTAAAAACATGCCAACACCTACAACACCATTTCTTCTATCCTTGTATGCAATACCAAGTGGAGTCTTTAATTTGCTAATGGTCTTTATGTAGAACTAGCAAACTAGCCAATCATAAACAAGGCCTTTATCAACCTTTGTTAGTCCCTTCCTATCCACGGGAATCCATATATATGGAATTTGTAAGTGGACTGTCCATGACACTTATGGAACATGATTGCATTTTGGTAGTATTATATAATTTTTCCAAGATGTATCTCTTTATTTCCTCCACAAAGCCTACTTCTACCAACAAACAATTGTAATTATTTTCTCTCATGCCTAGTTTCACTTTGTTCTACCTAAAAACAATATTTATGACTTGGTTCCATGTTCCCTTGAAACATTTTGGAAGATGTTGTGGAACCTATTATGCTATTAACTTTGTTTTTTTATAACATTCCACCCACAAACTAATGGATTGATGGAAGTAGTTAACCATAGCTTGGTCCACGTCTTTCACAACTATTACACCAAGAGTAAATAGTGACACTCTTATCTCCATGTTCTTTAGCATAATCATAATAGAACATTCAATATTTATATAGGTGTTTTTCCTTTCAACGCTATTAACCATTATCCCCTTATGGTATCCCTATCACTTTTCCAACACCCACCACTCCCCATCAACACAAGGAGTAGAATGATGCCTCCACTTTCATTCAAAATTTGGCTTAGATTAGCTCTCACGTTGTTGATGCATTAGAAGCCTCTCAAGTTCATTACAATAATCTCCAAGACTGTCATAGGGTATTGGCACATTGTAAGGTGGGTGACCATGTCTAGTTACATTTTTATGAACAATGCTTCTAAGGTTCAATGCCATTGTAAGTTCAATTCCATTAGATATGGTCTCTATACCACCATTTAGAAAATTGGGGACACTTCCAACTGCTTGCTTCTCCAATATCATTTTGGAATTCACAATGCAGTTAATGTTAGTCATTTCAAGTAGTACAAAGTTCCACTTTTGTAATATGAATATTAGGTATTCCATCTCGAAGATACCACTCAAAATTTCCAATCAATTTTTGTAGAAGCTACTTTTTCTAGATGTGCATGATAGTACACTAGATAGTAGCAATTATCTTCTTATATTGTTAGATACCAAGGGTAGTGGCCTACCTAGTCTATATGGATTTTTGAAATAAATCTTCATATTTTGTTTCATCATTTGGTTGAGAAAGTGGGGACAATTTCCACCTAAATAAGGAGGAATTGTTATGGATCAATGACTCACCTCTCCATGACAATGTTCTTATCTATGTTATGATTAGTTGTATTAAATAAATGCATGAATTTTAAAGATCCATGAAAGTAGTTGAGATGTGTTTGTTAATTATGGTTGGTTTCTTTTTACCATGTCAATCCAATAACTTAGATGGATTATTTATATCTCTTACTAAGCCTTAGTTAGAGGAATGAAGAATCAATCAATCTAGTTTTCAATTTCATTCTATTTGTCTTATTTGTGTCGCACATGTGTATTTTCAATTAAGTTAAACACTCTAATTTTTTCAGTTAAAAGATAAACACTCTAATTTCCACCAATTTTACATTAACATAATCCATCATTTTCATATTAAGATTATTGCGACTAAACCATAATATAATTCTCTTTACTCATGCACTAACAATTCACCCTTTTATAATGAGAAAATGCACTTCCTTAACCCTTTCATAATAGTCATTTAGTACACACATAGTGTAACATCCCACTCTTGCGCGCACTGAGAACTTATTTTTGAGGACACTTTCTTGCAAATGATCCGGATTATTATACTATTGGACATTTGATTATGATTATGAGGCATTATGGATTTGATGACATGTTATTTTGTTGTATTGATATAGATAGGTGATATTGACTCGGTTCTCCTGATTGTGCAAGATTTTGGACCTCGATTCAGGGAGTGGACTACTGGGGTTTGATTGTTCTATATATGACATATGTGCATCTGATTAGATGTTATGATTATGGATTTTATTTCTGACATGATTCGTTGATGATGTAGACTGATGATAGCTTGCTGACCAGACTCACATGTGGAGTAGAGGGGTCATGCACGACTACTAGAGACGTTGAGGGAGAGGTGTGGACAACAATCCTTCCACAACCTACTAGCACTCCCACCATGGCTCAAACTGTAGGTTAACGATTACCTAGTTCAAGAAGATCCATGATATTGTGAGGGCATACTGCATATTGACTCGAGGGTTTTTTGATGTCTACCAAGTTAGTCAAGAGGTGAGTGTCACCCTAGGAGCACGTAGTGCGTCCTGAAAGGCACGTCGTGCAAGAAAAATGGAGGGAGGTGAGCGACACCCTTGGAGCACGTAGTGCATCTTGAAGGGCACATCGCGCAAGGAAACATAATGAGGTGAGTGGCACCCTTGGAGCACCTAGTGCGTCCTGAAGGGAACGTCGTGTTGTTAACTAATAAGTGAATAAACCTAGATGGCCTTAGAATGAATAATGTGATAAGAAAGATTTGAAAACAATTTCCCTAATAAAATGTCGCCTAGCCTAGGAAAATAA